>JAQQBR010000002.1:6513465-6556255 GCA_030347285.1 Microctonus hyperodae
AAAATAGCACAAGCAAATGGAATGAAATGTAGCAATAAATGTTCATAATAATACATGCACATATACATACTAGGTGGCATTAGTTTTTGCTCAGTGACCTTGTCAGCCAAGTGTCGACGATAATACGCTCATTTCCGCTCCGTTTACGTGCGAGGAAAAATATTTGAGGGCAAGAGAGCATAGAATGAGACGGCAACTATACGCGCGATGAAATATATTGAGCGAGTGAAAAAGTACGAAAATAAAAAATAAAAAATTATATATGTATACTTGGCAAGAATGAGAAGGTAAACTACATAGTATAGGTATAAAACTAAACGTAAAATGGAGCTATAGGTCGAGTGATGAGATGGTGCAAACTGTAGCACACTCGTTTGCCTCGTCACTCCCTATTCATTAATCACCTCGCTGTGTTCTCTTTTCTGTACTCATCACTCCGTTCCCAGTTGTTACAGTTCTTATAGATATGTATATAAATGTGTGTGTACATATATATACAGGTACATATTGGCTTGCTCTTTTCATCGTTTGCCCTTTATTGGCCACCTCCCATGATACCGCCATACAACCTATCTTCACACTAGCTCGCTACCCGAGAATTCGATTATTGGACATTTTAATCAAGATAATAGGCTACACGCTTCCGCGATACAGTTGCGAACTAATAGCTAGTAAACACCTCTTGGCGCTACCGTGTCATGATGGAATATATATTGATGGATATAGCGTGAGATGAGAGCATAAGGATATTTGTATATAAAAAGTCGGGGTAAAAATGATAGATGAGGTAAAGTGATGATCAGAATTACGAAAGAAAAAAAAATTAAATTGGTGCATTATCTTTTCATCATTTTCTATTTGAGTAATGTTTAATAATTATAAAATTAAGCATGACGAGCTTGAATAATTTCGTCACATGTGAATGAAATAATTTTTGTAGATTTATGAGAATATAATAATAGAGTAAATGTGATGAGAAATATATTCACTGATATTTTTATCACAACGCGACAAGTAAATGTCATTCGTTAAAAATTCTTCGGTCATCGCAGACATTTACCAAATGTCCTTAATGTCCTTCAAATTTTTATTTTCATCTATTTGTGTCATATAATAATGTTGGTGGATATAGGTGCGTGTTGCACGAACGAATTTCAATCCATTTGAATATATATATCCAATCAGTGACATGCAGGACAATCGGAGAAAAAGGCCAGAGTGAGAGGTGATGCAAATAAAAACCAAAATAATAATAATAATGATAATAATAATAATAAAATGTTTGGAGTGTAAGGACAACCGTTGAGTGAAATGCAAAGAATAATAGTAGATAGGATATATGTATATATGTACATAAATGAAGCTCAAAATAAATTGCGTTATCTTTTCGTTCCACGTGTATGACTCGCGAGCGTCACTACCACTACTATCCAATTACTCACGCGTCTGCACACGAAAGGTATAGAAACGACGGGGCCATTATACATAATAAAAAGAATGAGAGAAAGTACGTCACAATCATGCAACCGCCGTAAAATTTATCCAACTGTATTCTCAAAATAACTGACGATTATAAAAAGTAAATTGGAATTTCAATCAATTGCATTACCTTAATTTAATTGTAATATATCAAAAATCAGTAATTATATTATCAAATCACACTTCACACTAATTGACACATTGATGAAGTAAATGAATAAAATTAAAACTTCAAGAAATTCACAGTTAATTTTAAATAAATTCATAAATAATTCTGAAATGAAATAGTTTTTTTTTTTTACTTCACGTGAAATTCTATTTTATCATGCAAATATATTTAGAAATACTTCAAAGTATTTTACAGCACAAACCATGAACGCTTCTCAATACAAACATGCCTGGTATGCAATTAAAATCATGCAACACTGCATACAAAACATACACACATATATATGTATATTTTTTTTCTATTTAATGCAGTCAAATTTCATGTGTGTCTCAAACTGGTCGCCCATTCTCCTCTATACCTACACGTTTCCTCCCCATCAGTAATCACCCCCTACTGTCCGTCGCTAATAACGAGTTACAACCCTTTCTCTCTTCCGCCCTTCAAATGTGATGGGGGCGAGGCCGTTCCCGTTGAAGCACCACCGATGCCAAAACACAGATCTATATACCAGAAGAGAAAGACCGAGAGAACGGACTGTCGAGGGTCTCACAGTACATATAGGGTGGGAGTAATTGCCAACGTAATCACACACGTTGCACAAACCACCCCCGCGCAGAGGGTGTGGACGTATCCCAGTAGGGAATGTTTTAGAAACGATCAGATAGCCGGAACGCCATGGGGAGACACATATACATATACATATCTGTGTATATTGCTATAGAAAGTGTAAATAGTGAAGAGAGAATGGTTTGGTCAGTCTCGATATTTCGCCCCCTTTGCTCCTCTTTACATTCCACCCGTTTTACCCTTGCCTCGATTACACCATTACATCGGCGAGTCCCCATGTCCGAACACCGCACCGTAACGAACAGTAAACCTTCTAGAAGCATCGTTGAACTGGAATGTATTTGCATTGTGGATGCTGATTCTCTCTTTTGCTTTCTATCATTACATCTCTCTCACTCGCCACTCTATTTCCTATAGCCTATCTCCCTTGTATTCTCATTCACTTCACCACCAAGAGATAACCCTCAATTCTACTAAATCAAATACAATTACCTCTCCGCAGTATAGTTTGCCTTTCTGCTGCGTTCTCTCATTTTCCTCTTTTTTCGTGGATATAACGCGGCAGATTCCCCATGACGATTATTTTAACGCAAGCCACCCATATACATATACTGTAGTATGTATATTTTATGTACAAGCGCGTGTACAAGGCACATGGAAATGTGTAGAGCCCGAACTTGATTGAATGGAATGTGTTATTGTAGATTTTTTTTATATGACGCAGTAAATTCTTGTCATGGACAAGGAGCATTGGTGAAAAAAAAAAACGGGTGTGAGCTAATATGTGTGCGCGTGTGTGGGGATGTGCGTGTGCCAAAGAATGAAACTGAACTGAGGGTGCGGACGTGTTTCGTAAGGCAGTGCTTGAGGGATGATCGAATATAAACGTGTGGGACGCCATGACTCTCTTTTCACTCCCAATGGATTTGGCCCTTGCCGACCGATTACTCTATTACGGTGTCTGATGTGCTGTGCTTCAAATCGATATGTGTATATGTAAGAGACAATGAGGAGTATCTATGAGGAAAAGTATATATGCATGTGTGAACATTTTCTAATGTGTACTTAGCTATAATATATTGAGGTGGAATTTAAATTGTAGATTGTAACTAGAGCATAATGACAATTTATTTAAGAATATATATTTCCACTGTCAATAAAACTTTTGCGGTGTTGAAGTTAATGATCTTTTGCACATGATTAAACGTTCAAACATTGTATGAATTGCTTCAGTAATTTAGCAAATATTAATAGAGATATTTATTTAATACATGGTTTTATGAGCTTACTGCGATAATCTGCTAAATATATTTGAGGATGTCGAATAAAGTGATGTGGCGGAGAAAAATTACGAATAAATTTTGAATAGAATTTTTTTTTTTTAGGAAAATATTCATATTTATTTTATTTCATTTTCTATCTGTTTAAATTGATGTCGTTGACGTTCGATTGCGTGAAGCAGCTTCTTTCATGTTTTTCCATTTCAAAATGAGGGTTGCGTCCGCCCAAACCATCAAGTCTCATCCCTGTCACGTACTGCTGACCGATTACAGCTGCTGAGGCACACAATTGTAGGAAAGAGGGTTCTAGAAAAATTGTTAAACTCCAGAGGAAGGGAGAAAAAATGGAGGAAAATAGATCTCAAAAAAAAAGCATAGCTTCCTGAAAATATATGGTAGACGGTACATGCCAAAGTAACTTTAAGTCGATACATCCAAAGTATCATGAGGGTGAAAAAAAAAATAACATACGCAGCGAAAATTCTTTAAAAGTATAAAAATTTTTTACATACATTGAAAATAAAAATTACCTCAATTCAAGAGGTAGTTTTTTTTTTTTTATAAATTCTTTATATCTTTAAAAATATATTCGCTCTTTTATAAAATTGTTGCACAAGCAAAAACTCCATAGGGTTAAAATGACATGGCGTAAAATAAAAGTCGTTGAATAAAGAGCAATTCAAGAGGGGACTATAATATGGTCAGAGACTATTTCCCACCGGACATATAGAGCATCGTTGTCAACTAATATCCACAGCAACAAAAGACCCATATGTGAAACAACAATACAAACTTGCAATATGGAATCATCTTCCCGCTTTCCTTCCACAAGTTTGCAATTTAGTTACAAAAGACCATTTACAATATTGTTTACTCACAATACTCAAACATTCTACATTTATAATCTCTTTGTGATACAATTCTCCGAGCTTTATAATGATCGATCACTCACATAAACAGAAAATATACACAGAGAGTGGTATATTATCAAACAAAGGTAGATGGAATAGTTTTAGATGAGGTAGAGGTTCGTGCAAAGGCCACCTCTAGAATTTGCCGCAGGTGATAAACTTGATTGACAGCAAGCTAGTGACATGAGTTGGCTAATGAAACATCAGTATGCACGCACAATACCCACAGCGCGTTTGCCGATATTACACACCGAGCTTTGTATTTACATAGAATGACATCAGTCCGAGAGCAGCCAATGTGATCCGGTAGCAGTCATTGTGTGGCTGGATTTTGTGGTTTTGTGTACCTACAAACTTCACAGTAGTAGCGGTGCAAAATGAATTGTCAGACAAAACGAAAGCACATCGCGAATATTACAATCGGTACAATACTCGTAAACATTATACACCGAATGTATATTAATATTTGTATTTTGGTATTATTTGATTATTGATCGCGAAATATTGGATACATTTCCGAACGTTAATTAAATCCAAAACTTGAATATAAATTAGACGAGATAAATATTTCGACTTGTCATGTTTATAAGTAGAACAGATTGCGTTTGCAATTCAGGAAGTAATTTTAAGATTGCAAATACAGGGTATGGTGTTTTATTTATTTTTTTTTTTTATCAAAATGTATATACACATTTTCCCCTCTATTTCTTCCTATTTCTCTTCTTCATGTTTTTTTCTCTCAATGGCACACACACTCTCATACAAACCCTGTACAATTCTCCAACAGCGAATGGGCACTTCTCTACGTCGGCTTTACCGAGTGGCCGCATCCGGAATTATTATCACCATTATCATATATATTGGGACGCAGCCGTGCGCAGCTCGCTCCGACGCTAACACATTTGATTTAGCGCTAATAAATAACCATTATTGTACGCGAGTGCCGGTCCGCGTCGCGCTCCTTCGGTCTTTCTCTCTACCTCTCACCCTCTTTCTCATTTATTCCTAAAGGGGAGGAAAATAGAATCGACGACGTAGTTTCCATTATTGCAACCGATAAGGGAGGGCGGAAGAGAATGCTGCTTGTGCAACAGCCTAGTTTTCGTTGCTCCATTTCTATTTCTCTCTTGCGTTGGTTTTTCTCTCTTACTATTATTCAGTCTGTCTCTTTTTTATATTGGAAAGGCAGGGTTGATTGCGTTTCTATAATAATCCGATAGGAATGCACTGGAGAGAATAGAAGGTCCCCGGACTCGTTTCCAAAATTATCGCTTGAGCATTTTCCGCTACCGGAAATTCAAGACCAGATATATTCAAATCTTGGCTGTGTGAAAATTCGTAATAACTATAACAAGTTCATTTAATAAATGTGATGATTTCACATTCTATATATTAATTTATTTTTGACCACTTGCATATACATTAAATAAATAGATGAATTCATACACATGCAAATTAAATACCATAAAATTTATGTAACCTAGTCGTAAATGATTATAGAAGTAATTGCAGTTAAATCTATGACATTCTAATTAATACTCTAATAAATTTCATGTCCACAAGAGTTAGATGAAATGGATGAGTGATTCAAGACACTGGCGGATATCGCATAATTGCCACGTTGAATATCGTTATCCAGATGCGGGTGTCCGAAAGTTTACTGTGCCAACTAAAGCGAAACTTGGTCGAATGGAGATTGCAATAAGCGCGTGGTTTAGTGTCGAAAGCTCAGGCGTTGAAGATCGTTACTAGAGAAATAGAAGGAGACACAGAACGTAGAGATGAAAGCTGGTTGAATTCTTCCATATAAATAATCGGAATGGTGACGACGGATAGTAGAGAGTCAGCTGTGAGAGTAAGATTCATTCGTAATGAACGCTTTTGTATTCTAGCATTAAGAAGATAGATTCTCCTTCGAAATGCTATTGTACAATGTATAATCTATTTAGCGACCAACACTTCAATGAATTCATTTAGTCACACCACGGTGTTTGTACAATTTATTCTGAACTGTCGTTAATAGTATTTTAATATACCACATGAATGTAAATTTTTATTAATCGTCGAATATCATCGTTCATAGTGATTTTGAAAATTAATTGATAATATACGTAGATGGAGTTCCATTCATATTATGAAGAAATTGTTTTACTAAACGACATCGCGAGACTACTATAGAGTGATCGATACGCTGAGTAAATTAACATGGGCATAGCACAATGATTGCACCTTGCGGTCATCGTGTGTTGCAACGCTGATGTTCCATGCTATAATTCTATATAGCTCCCGTGTCCATCGACGTCTTTGTTACGTTGATATCGAATTTCCCTTAACGGTAGGTCGAGTTTGTCAAAACCACGAATACAGGAACGTATACATACATGAGTGTATATATTATGAAACACCAACAAACAGTGGTTATACGTTGGATGTGGTTGTAAGGTTGACAAGAGATGATAGCCGGACAATATCTTGTCGTTGAAGTACCAATCGCTTCAAGCCAAACATGACCACCGCACCACTATCATCGCCAAGACAGTGGCCAAATGGCATGCAATATTATTGGCATCTATACTATAACTGGGTATTGCTGACTCTATTCTGATGCGCTGCGGGATATTTGTGGCAAGTGCTATTGACGTAGATCGATCACGTTGGTCCATAGCGAAAGGACTTTGAAACGTTTCAAATTGTAATCTTATATACATTCGTAAACCCGTGGGCAACGTTAGTAGTATAATTCCCCCTGGCACTTCATATTCCCTTCAACTAAAACTCACGATGGTCTTACACATGGATGATCAAAGTACCCCTCCAAGTGGCATCCCCAGTGGCGATGTTGCCATGTGATTATATTTCATCATCTAAATATATATTTAATAGGCTTTTACAAATAACCCAAACCAATGTTGTGTCAAACCCGACTTAGGCATATTGAGTTATTTATATTGATGTCAACCTTGATTCGCCATCAACCATTCAGAAGTGGAATTGAAGACGTCATCAGCCTTGACATATCGACAAACTGTATTGACGATTTGAGAGCTGACAATCTACGTTTAGCTGAGAGGCTATTTTACTCCAAGTAGATTCCGAACCCTCTGGATCTATAGGAGGGGCAACTTTTCTCTATACTGCTTGGATATAAAGGTCAAGCATCAATGGCGGATGATTCAATTGGTAGATATCACATGAATCGTCTCCGCTACTAGGAGCTACATCCATAATACTATACTATTTTCACATATCTTGCCCGCAAGTATCAATTTGGGAAATATATTTCCTTTGTTCATCGCCGACTTCATGTGTGCTATTTATATATATTACAGGCTATGTAAACCAGGAAAAAAAAACAGAGAATTTCTTCGCAATAAACCATTACGGTTATAGCTATTGATAGTAATCGAAAGAAGCCAAGTCACTGAATAGTAGATGATTTCATCCATTGAATCGATCGACAGGTTTCATGATGGACCCTTCTGATCTCCCATAATCCTCCCATTTACTACGACCCACTGGCCTTATTCTTGTTGAGTTCTCGTCGTATCTGGACAGTTGAATCATATAGATATAAAAGGAACAGGGTGAGTTATCGACCTGATACCCGCACGACGAATTAGGGTGCCTGGTGGTGGCCCTCATATTTGATGCGATAGATATTCGCAGACAGATATTACGTGTAAGCATCCGATAAGTCCAATGTATTTAATCTCTCTAAGAGATATAATTAGTATAATAATTGGACGAAAATTATTATAATCTTCGCGGGTAAGAGAAGTATTAGCAAAGTAAAATATAGGCTCATCGAAAATTGATCATGTCTGTATATATGCTAGTGCTATTTTTTCCATTTGATTCATGCATTTATGATTGTGTTATTCATTTACTATTCCAATATGTAGGTCGATTTTGAGGAAATATATCAAAGCAAACAATCAACTCTAAAACTGCTGAAAGGTGATGAAAATGATTGTAGTCATTAAGTTGCGCCTGAATAAATCGTTGAAGCGCATTTGAAACGAGCGAGACTGGTATAGAGAGAGTGTACCGTAGAGTCAAAAACATTTCAAAGGCGTTCAAATCCAGATATCGCCTATGGCGTAGTTGTATAAAAGCTGCGTAGATCATTGGAGTGGAAAAATCGCGAGGCTGATCACAAGACCCTCGATGTTTCCACCAATAATTCAATCTGGTTATATTTTCACGTATTGGTCATGTCGATTTCATATATTGGATGCAAGTAAATAGAAATATCTCGTCATTTTTTTTTTAATTTTTCTCTTTATCGCTTTATTATTCGTGTATTCATAAATGTTAGTTAAATTCTTGTACCGATCACTATTTTCCGGCATTTCTCCAATTCGTATATATACACACACACAAGATTATTTGATTTTGGCTGGACGATTGAACACACCTTCACTTTCATCTTCACTGTCTCTCAATGTTTGTCTGTTTCTTTTATCAGTATAGTCGAGTCTTTGCATAATACTGTATCGGAATAAATTCGGAATGCAATGGGAACGAAAGCACTTACAGGTAAAAAGCAAACGAGGAAGAGATCATTGGAATTCACAAGCAAAAAAAAACGGATCAATGCTGCTCTAGGAATACTGGGAGGCAATTTTAGGATAAGAGAGTTATTCGCATCGCTACGATGCCATGGAAACAGTCTGAGTCGTTTGACCCAAGCATTGGCTCCATCTCGATTTGGTTTTTCAATAATTTATGTAGCAAGTAGACCAAGCAAAGCACTCACACATCTATATACTTCTAATATATGTATTTATGTATGTTGACCTATCCTTTGACTTATGTAAATAAAGATATAAATATTTGAGGCGAACTAAAAAATATATACTACTCCGAGAATTGAAACAAAAATCCACTGGTTGCTTTCCGTTTTCCACTGGAGACTTATGACAGTCCAAATGTCATTTCTTATTGTAGCTTACTTGCCAGTTCTGCTTTTCTCTTTTATTTAACTATCACTTTTGCATTCACTGTCATCATGCAAACTTCCATTTCCATTTGTGGAAGCCAATAATTTTATATCACAATAAGTAGACCAATTATCTTTTTATTTCATTTTCTGGAGCTTTATAAAATAAATTACATTTACTTCTGCAGACGCAGAATTAATCAATCATTCGTACATGTTTATGTATTTTATTGAGCTATATTCTTTTCTATCTATTTATGCACATTCTGGTCTTGTTTCTTGCCGACTGAAGATAACGGTCGGCTAGTTTCATTTCTCTTTCTACCTTTAATGTATTCGCGATATGGGAACTGACGGTAGTAAGCGAGAGTGAAATAAAAAAATAAGCAAAAGACATAAATCCTAGACAGAGCGCATCAGAGAGGAAGAGAAAATGGTCCTGGGAAAAAAAGTGATGCATCATCCATGAGAAAGACTACTCTTTTACTCCGGTTTGTGGAAATAAAAGAGATATCTTTTGGAATAGGGTGAACGAGGAAGTCTCGTGACTGCTGATGTCAGGCAGAATATTATTCCTTTATTTGTAACCCGAGACTGGCATATCGTGCGAGGGGATGAAAAATGTTTTTATTGTGTACCGATAGTCCAACAGATTTTACTTTTGTTTTATATTTGTACGGCTTTCAGCAAATGACGCATTCATAAAATACAAATCAACAAAAATAAATTAAAACTTTTATATATTACTAGCAGATTTTCAATAAAATGGATAATATAATCGAAATGCATTTATTGAATTTAGTTCCAGAGATCAAAATAATAAAAATATTAAATATAAAATCCATATAGTAAAACATATGTATACATTTTAAAAAGAAAAAAATTCTAACTTTTCTACATTAACCTTATGGATAACTTTTTTCTTCTAGTCTTATACTTTTCACTTACGTACTTTCCATGAGTTCGTTTTTCCCTGTCACGAATTCGAAATATCATTTTTATATTTTCACTTTGGCACGAACCGCCGATAACGACGGAACAAACATTTGTTTTGGAAAGTTTTCTTAAAGAAGAAAGAGAATAGAGTATAGAATATATTTCTCTTCACTTTGTTCGGACGTAAGATCGTGTCCGGGTGTATTACCATAATTTAATCAAGTCACCCTGAGCTTTTCTCGTTCAGCGGTATAAAAAAAACTTTTTCGTCTGCTATTGTGTGGTAAAATATCTATAGTGTGAATGTGTGCAAGACACTTTCGTTTTATGAGAGAACCTTCTCGTAGAATTCGATGCATCACTCGTATTGGTATTCCAGAGCTACGAATCCTACGAGCACTTTTCCGTCGGCAGAAACATCAAAAGAACATAACTCCAGGGAGCGAAAAGGCTCCAAGTCCCGTTTATGGTAACGAGAAATCGGAGTAAGTGCTTGCTCTTTTGGGCGCGTTCTCTACAGACCACGTTGCCCACATTTAATATTACACTACCAAAGAGTCCCAGGCAATTTTCTTGGAAGTCGTCAAACGATACGACCCACAAGAGTTTGACAACCAAAATTCTATTCAAAGAATTCGTTATACTGCACCCCAAAAAACCACGCGCCAGTAATAATGATTGGATTTAGTATAGAATTCATATGAAAGTATATGGAAATCATAGCATTCATACGTTCAATAAAGCCTGCCAGAAAATCAACAACTGCGTTTGGAAGTACTTTTCCCACATGTGCACTATATACAACGTTCCGTAACTAATCCACAATGTTTCCGAAAGCAGCCATACTATTTCTCCCAGCATCTACAAAGCACAAAGCAAACTTCCCGATGTGAGACGAAGAGAATAGATGAAATTGTGTACTGAAAAGATGAAAAGGGTGGAAAGGAAAATTGATATTAGAAATGTAATGTCGTTGAATTTCATCCAATCCTTTTTACTTCCTGCAATATTCTATTCTCGACGCCGTTGAAAATATGAGTAATCAAATTCTGTATGGACCCATAACGAAAATAGACTCGGCATATATATTTATTCTTAATATTTTTTTCTTTCGCCTTCATGCAAATATTGTTGATGAATTTTTTCCATTTGCTTAGTTACATGCTCTTTCTACTTTCCTAAAATAACTTAACTTAATGCAGTAAACACTGTCGTAATCGTGACTTAGGAGTCTATTTCAAACTCACGCTCGCACTGTTCCTGGAGTAGTTTAAGCATTAATGAGTTATGAAACGCCTTCGCGGGAATATTGCATGCTACTTCATTTTATTTTTTCGTTTTTTTCTCAAGTAATAAAAATAAGTAAGAGAAAAAAAAAATCAAGGATATACAGAAAGTGGTAAAGAAAACGCGTGTCCGTTGAGGTGAGGTGTGCAACTACCACCTGAATAACTGGTAATTCAACCCCTTATTAAATTCAAATTAGTACAGGTAGCGTTCAACCAACGCCACCAGTGAGGAACCTGCGCGCACGCGGCGGTTGTGCACGTAACGTCCTAGGCTTTTCTGGCCTTTCATTGCCCACGTGCATCATGGGTTACGATCCATCAAGTGCTTGACGGTTTTAACAACGCGCGTTAAGATTCCCTTCCTGACACGCTGAACAATCTGATAAACTTCTTGAGCCGCGCCCTGAATATGTATACACTATCCCCCTATTTTAGGGAGTTTTAATATCATCAAACTGGTTATAAACTAACTCACCAAGCGCATCAAATATAAAACATATGTAATATAAATGTATATATTTATATGAAAGTTAATATCAGCCGAGTAGTATATTGTTGACATCTGCAATATACTGTGCTTTCTGATGATGAGAAGTCTCTAATGCTGAAGCAAACTTCGAAGCGAATAAGACGTGTAGAGGCGAACAAATAGTGAGATTGAACCCCAACAAATGTCGTATAGAATCGGCATGAGAGACATTGATTGTTTGTCGCGTAACACTTGAACATCTTGGCACCCTCTCTACGACATAGTTCTTTCATCTATTCGATACTCTATCGATTGTATCGATAAATACCAGTGGGTGCAAATACTCAACTGGCACAAGTCCCACTGGACTATCTCATCCCATTTATTTTTCTTATTTTATTTATTCTTATTTCTTATGTTCGCTTCGACAAGTTTCTTTGTCGCAACAACGGGGATAAAACTTTTTGAATAAATCAGAACAGCACTAATTCTACGAGAACAACGGGCTATTTCGGAAAAAAAAAAAGAAGGAAAAAAGAACTTTCTCTTCTTCCCCGTCAAGCTACCTTCATCGCTTGAAAGCTATTCTTCTTGAAACGCATAAACGGCCATAGAGAGAAAAACAAAAGAAGAAAGCGAAAAAGCTTATATACCCTTCTTCGCTCTCTAGGGATTGAGTAAGGGGGAAGGTTCGCGGATGCTTCCGCAACCCCTCAGCTATCTTTATTCCAGGACGGACAGGTCGAGAGGGTAGGCATCGGACCGTGGTAACTGGCAGCCCTAGAGGGAGCCGTTAAACCCAGTCCCGGGCCGTTCGGCTCGCACTAGAGCGTTCTCAGTCTGATATACGACTGAACCATGGCCCCTGTTTGAACACCACCTCATCCTACTGCTGTTCCTCCACACACCACCTATTCTCTATTCCATACCCATGTGAACGTCCCTTATTTCCTTCTAAACGACACCAACTCAAATCGAAATTGCGAATGATAGAAGTATACTCGAGAGATCTCGAATGTTTTGGTTATTTTTTTTATTTTTTATTTCACACTCATTCACGACAACATTTATTAATTGGAATACACATATCTATATTGCCGAAGAGAATAAAGTTAGCGCGGAGAATTTTCCCAAGTTCTATATTCATAGTATTTATGAAGTGAAAAAGATATTGTTATGATAATACACTTTTATCAATAGTAATTTGAGTCGAACGACAAGATAGTGCAATTTAACACAAGTGAATCTTTCCGACAAAGTTTTTAGAAGTAAATATATACCCACTATCCTCGATCTTTCTTAAATTCTCTTGATAATTTAATCGTGCTACTGAATAAAAATACTCTCGAATCTATCGAAGTAGAATTTTAGAATGTAGAGCTTAGTTATTGAAGTCTTATCGTTTGCGAAAGAGTGAATCGTCGCTTAGAAATGGCGGCAGAAACTTCTTCTCAGTCGATAGTGCGATGAAACTATATTAATAAATATAGCTTTTTTTCTTGTACGTGCTTTCAAAGGATTTGGAATTCGCAATACATCAAGCGAGTTATTGCTACGATAATAAAATCATTTATTGTATTAGAATGATTACAGTACAGTTTTTCTCTCATTTGTTATTGGAAATTACAGATAAGAGTACGCGACTACACCACCAACATATCCGACCGCCATTTCCTCTCTCATATATACTTTCGCACGATTTCTCTCCGAGATTTTTTTCGCCTCTTTCATCGCCTTCGCCCACGTGCACGCGTGAATCCCGTTATAACGCTTGGCACAGCCGAACGGAAACCTCGGGCAATCCCATTGGCTTGCCACCATACTTTGGTGAGCTTAATTGCTCGTATTTATCAAACGTCGAAATAAATAAGCTGCTTATATTTCTTCATGCGAAGAAAGATTGGTGCGAACGAATACGAGCGAGTGAAGAAAAAGGATACCGTTTATTCCAGCTGTATAGCGATAATTACGTTAAACGTAGCTCTTATTAAGGAAGGTCTTCTTCTATCCGAGCAAAACACTTGGATTGAGTAATATCTGATGAGTAAAAAAAGTAAGATTTGATGGGCAAAGCAGATACTCACAATTTTACTCTTATATTTATTTCTCGTATTGTACAATCAAAATCCGACGATTATTATTTTGAAATAGTAGTTTAATAATTTTTTTTTCTAAAGAGAAAAGAATTTTATTTAGCAATATATACTGAGGAGAAAAAAATGTTTAAAAAATAAATTAATTAATTGCAGCTAAATATGTATAATATATTATATAATTTATTTACTGATAACAAAACAGAAGTAGTAAATAAATTACTATACATTCAAAATATTGAATGATTTGTATTCAAATAAACGTTTCAACAATTGTCAACGATAACAGCGCTGAAGTACGCCCTATATCCTGGGCCCCCACTGAATAAACATTCACTGCTGGATATAAATCTGAAGGTTGCCCAAACCGTCTGTGCTCTCGCCCTTCATGGGCGAAATTGTCGCGTCCAGCCCCTCTTATTCGAGTTGTCGCACCCTGAGGCAGTCGGCGAGCTGCCATATTCCCCTCTAAAACCTCTCCAAGCTCTTGTCTATCCAATATAAGAGCTCTTTTATTTTTTTTTATTTGTCTTGTTTACTTGTATTCGTTACACACGAAACTAGGAAAATTGAGAAATTTTATCACACAAGATAGCTCATATTTTTTTTTTCATTTATTCAATTTTTTTCCCCTTTTTGTTAATCTGATTTTTCAGGGTATTTTATACTGAGTAACTTTTTTTTTCTCTCCAAAAGATAAAAAGAAAAAAATCGATAAACAATGATAAATGACAAGTGAAAAATCAAGTTAATAATTCTTGCTCAACGTTTTATTATATAGAATCAAATTAAATTATACAATTAACCCACGCGCAAATATCCCACACAAACTCAGTGATATATTATAAATATATATTGATCATGAGATAAGTATTATTTATCAAAATCATTTAAAGCAACGGAAGAATAACCAACCCAGATATATACTAGCAGCATCGTAATACACATCTAACACAGAGATACGAAATTACATAGTCATAGAGGAAAATAGAACATAGAGTCTACTAAATTCACGCACATAGCCGTAGGCAAACGCGTCATTAATACGTTTCTCTCTCTTCGGATTAAATATTAGTGGAGTACAAATACCATGTCCGATTAAGTCAAGCGTACTCTAAACGATATCACTATAGCAAATTGCTGGGGAAATGAATTCAAAATCCACTCTGCTATAAATTACAATAAAAGAAAAATAAAACTATTATAAATAAATAAAAATACGCGCTTAACACTCGGTATATAAATAATTTCATTTGTACAAATAATAACTTCAAATCCCCGAAAACTTCCTATTTAATTTCAAATTTAAGTATTAATGAATCTAGGGATGATCCTACATTAATGTACAGCGCAGCAGTGAATTTATTTATAAATTAAATTTTTTTTTCTCTCATTCTCTTTATAAATTAAGAGAAAAAGCCGACGGCGGTACTGGTTGTGGTGGAGTAAAACCTTAGGGATTTTATGTCGGTGATGTGGCGTGTGCGAGCTGTGGCGCTCAAACTAATTCGCTTGAATTTTGATTTTCAATAAGGGAGCCAGAAAGAGAGAGAGATGCGTTGGGATTTAGCTTCCGTGTACAGCTGTACCAAGTGGGGTTTGAATATGCATGATGCATAGACATTAAAGCCCCCGACCTCTCTCACACTCGTTCATCGTCGTCGCCATCGTCGTCGTCATTTCACTCTCTCTCACTCTCGTTTGCTCTGAATGTGCATGCATATACATATACCACCGGCACTTGCTTTGTTTCTCACTTGCGCATAGATATACAATGCACACTCGCGCCCAAACCCATCACACCGTTCTCCACATATGCAAATAACTATGTGCTGCCGCAGGTTATTCCGTCTGTGTGGATAGCCGTCATAATTGCGATATTTATTTTTGTACATCCACTGACGAGTATTAATGCACCAATGGACAAACCTTGATCATGCAGCATTTACTTTAAAATTTCATTGTACTATATAGTATATTCTAGAAAATTAAAATGTATTAATATTCAATTATCGTTTTTTTTTTATTATAATTTTAGTCGTGAAAATTATGGAATAATCAAAGAATTGATTGCAGGATTTTATTGATAATAATTTAATGAATTTACCACACAATGACGTATAAATATATAAATGCAATGGACGCAGGCGCGAGAGAATAAATGAACTCTACTGTATATATATACAGGTTGAATAATAGTTTCATGCACCGTGGAAGGGAGAGAGAAAGAAAAATGAGTTAGAAGGACCATTTGATAGTAAGAACAATATCGCTTGGGTTCCCGCAAACAATTCTCAATTTAAAGTTAATTTCAAGCGAAAGCATATATAATTGGCTTTGAAAATGAGGTATAAACTGAGACAGAAACATTACAAATGGCTTTGTGTCACGCTACATAAGTCGTTATAACAAGTTGTATTGAATTTTCACTGCCAGCCACGCGTCTTCGAATAATAAAGGAACGGATGTACATGCCGATTAATGTGATATCCAAAATTATTATCTGTTTCTTTTCCCATTTTTTTTTTTTCAACCTTAATTTCTGCCTATTATCTTTCATAATTAAATAGTATTCAGAATACCAAGTATCATAATTTTACCAGAGGAAGTATGAAGAAATATTTCTTAAAACTATGTCTAAAAAATATTCAATTTTTATCATCATTATTTTTTTTTTTTTCATGTCAGTAGAATATATATTTGGCAATTTTATTATTGAGTCACGTATATTTTAGCAAAGCAATCATGAATCATATTTCTCATCCGAATAAAAGTATTATTATAGACAATAAAATATTTTAGTGCATTACTGAAATTTGATCACAACTTTTGAACTATTGAATTTCTTATTATAATTCATTTCTTTTTCTATTTTTTTTCCTTCGTTTTTATATCTATTTCTATTTTTATACGGCTTTAGGTATATTTGCAGATATATAAGTGGAACACTCCATTTAAAATCTCTTCCGGCAATCATGTTAATTGAAATTCCCCAGCAGTACCAGTAATAGAAACAGCGCCAGTAGCAACAGATCCTACTTTTCGTTATTTCATCGGATATTTTATATAACGTAGTACCGAATTTTATCAACGCGTGTTAACGATCCAGACTCATAACGTAATGGGTCTCAGAGCAAAAGTGGAGAAATTGCTCGAAGGGTAAACACACATTCACACATATATCCTGAAACATTGGAACATATAGGTATATCTAAAAAATAAAAAAAAAAGAAAACAAAAAATGAGTGAGAGTAAAATAAAAACAATGAGAAAGGAAAAAAAGCTCGAAATGAACGAGTTCAAATACTAAACGCCGGGAGAATTTAAAGGGCGAAGACGATTTAAACCGATAAATGTCGCGGAGGGAGTAACAGTCGGAAATAAATGAAAAAACGCAATTTTATTAAGCGATAAACTCCAGAAAGAAGGGGGGGACTCAAGTAATATAACGTGCACAATACTATTTCACAAAAGTCATGAAGAACGAACAAAGTTGAAGATAGAGAAAACGAAATAATAAGAAAAAATAAAAATAAAATTAAGAACAGTTCGTAAGTAAGAAAAATAAATAAATAAAACGCATGCGCTAAAATAATTGTAACTTTGTTCGTGCGTGTTGGCTTTCAAACGTTTCAACAATTTTTTTTTTCCCCCTCTAATTTTTTTTTTCCTTTCCACCATACGTTTTCTTTATTCTTTCATTTTCTCACTGGCATAACGACAATGATGAAAGTATACTTTATAGTTATGTGCAATTATGTCGATATGGAGGCAGACAGTCTGCCGCTGGGTGGTTGCAAAAAAAAAAAATATACACATATATATTTATTATATACGTATACCATGTCGGCACCCCTTGCAGAATGTGCATAAACTATATATGTATATATATAAATTTTACAGGCTATATATACCTACATATATGCACGCCATACCAGACGGTCAGACATGTCGCGTCGGAAATGCTTTCTTGTACATGTATATATGCAACAAGCGTGCGTATTGTACATACTTGAATCGCGTGGCGAAGTTAGTAATGATTAAACAGCTTTTGCCTGTTGTGCTATCATTTATATATACATATTTACATGAATATATAACAATATGACGACATAAAATATCATAAAGATGACACATGTCACTTGACCTGTGAATCTCGAAAAACATTGACTTCACTTTTGTCACAACAACGTAACATACCCCATACACTTATTTCTATCATCATAAATACGACATGTAAAATTAATGGAAAATATTTTTATTTAATGTCAAAAGCCCAGTCTGAACTTTGTGCGTGGGGCAAGGGATGATCGATAATTCAATGAAATGTAACCGTCAGACAAAGAGGGAGAGGAACACACGCAAACGAAATAAAAAAAAAAAACATTTGGGTGTGAGGAAACACAAACGATCGCGCCTCACTCGGTAAAAGCAGAAGATATGAGTAATAGGGGGTGATTTAGTATTAGGATTTATTAGACGGGGGAGAGCGACAGCGGAGACTCGGCATTCACCCCTCGCTCCATAGCACAGAGCAATGCCACGAGACGGTTGAATATAGCGAGGGTAAGACCTCATGATTTCTCCTGGGGGCCTATATATACGGGCCTCAACTAGTGCACCTGCTATCCTTAGCCTTTAACATATTCGTTCCTGCAGCATTTCCCGTTATTCTTTTTTCTTTTTACACTTCCCATGCCACAGTATATTTTCCGCAACCATCATATACCAACAAAGCTATATTATATTGCATAAGCTCAAAATTATTTCGATCCTCTTATGTATACATGTAGGCTGATATGAAGAAAATTATTCATTCGTTGGTGCGTTATATACGTCGTTACCTTCGACCAGGCGATAACTCACGCGGAAAATAATAACGAACTAAGGGGAAACTTTTTCTATGGAAAACTTTGGCGAAATAAATTTTATGAAATTAGATTATTTTATGGGACCCAACGGATCAGTTAAGTCTTTATAGTTTTTCTCCCTATTTTGTTTCTGTGTTTTATTTTTTTTTATTTTCAACACTATAAACTATATCCATTGTGATTTTTGTAGAGTGCTAATATACATTTCAAAAACTATTACCATGTATAATGCATATACGACATCTGTTTTCACAACTAACCTTTTTTTTTGTTGTGTGTAATGTTAACATTTAAGGTTGATTGGGTGACTCAGAGATTGTATATGGTATACGTACATTATCAGCGGTCGGAAACGTCGACCCATGAACAGTCAATCAACAAACTTACCTAAAACAGAAGAGAAAAAAAAACATTATAAATATATAACATGTTTATAAATGGAGAATCGTGAGTATTACGTATAGATGCGTGTGTGTATGTGTATGTTTATAAATGTTAGTTAGATATATCGGATGAATAAGCCTCGTTAGCATTAGGGATATTTTTGTAAACAGTGTCGTGTTTACACAGTGGTATTGGTGAAATTGATACGTGACACGCATGTCAAAAGTGAGAAAAAACCATTTTCAGGCTTATTGCTAGATATGAAAACTGAAGTTTATATTATTACGTATTAAATACAATAATTATTCAGTTGATCAAATATTTTTATATAGCATTGGATATATAAACAAAAATATAACTATGAAATAAAATATGATGAGAAAAATTTAATAATTCATGTAATTAAAATTAACTATTGTTTATTTTCTATTTTTCTTTTCATTGAAATTTTTTTCATGCACTTCAATAATAGAAAGATATTATTATATAAGTCATAAAAAACTATGAAGATCAACGTGGAGTTTTTATATAGCGACACTTTGAAATTATTATGACGAAAGATGCGGTTGCGTTATGAAATGTGAATTAAATTTTATCGCCACTAGCACGACCCTTCATCTTACATAACTTCATTTTTGAAATCCATTATATTTCCACGAATTTCAGAATGAAAATTAAAAAGTTTAATAAGAGTTTAGGTCGTAAAAAAAAAAAATAAATAATTATATTTAGCCGAAAATAGACTGAAGATAAATAATGACTTGATAACGTATTTTATTTATTATTATTCTTATTTTTAATTAAAACGATGAAAGTAGCTTAATGTATATAAAAGCTTTGGAAACGAAATTTAGTTGGGTTTACGATGTATAGTTATGACTTGGAAGCTTTATCATGGGTACGCGAAACCAAGGGGTCGCCGCACGCCATCGCACGTTGCCACGACATATCGTACCGAGCCACCCCCGCGTCATAGGGGTGAACAAAGGTCGCGGTCGAACGATTTCTCCCATCGACAATAACCACCAATGGCTTTTGCACTGGTAAATATTCCGATTGCGGAAGCACCGTTCATCATGTATAATCAACCGATGAAATATATCTCATCAAGTGGAATAATCAATCGTAAGTCCTTAATGCAACATGTTCATTCATGCATCGTCCCCCACTCAAAATCGATTAAATAAAAAACTTTACAATAGAAAAAATTGAAAAATAAACTAATTCACCACATACAATTTTTCAATCAAAATATTTTCTTTTTCTTGCTTATAACTTTACTACCCCAAAAAATTCAGTGGATCTTAAAATGGCCAATTTTTTTTCCTTATTCCCAACCTCATTCGTTTCCACTCACCCCTGCTGCCACTTATGACAAAAAATGTCTCCAGTCTTCTATCTAGGATTCGCCTGGGGCGGATAAAATTTGTTGCGAAAATGTCTCATACCTCGCATCGTGTAAAAGTTATAAGGATAACCGTCGTCTCGTAGATGGCAAATGCAGGTCTCTAGGTAAGGTAACAAAAAAAAAAGAAAACACATTGCCGGGAGCTATACATGAGAAACAGAAACAGAGAGAAACAAGAAAAAGGTTGGGCGTGAAACAAGAAAGGTCGTTGTCTCATAAGGCGATCATATCCGTGAGAGGTTAGTAGCGATGACGAGATCAACCCCTCTATATATAAACAGCATCTACCTCTCACTGTCTCCTCACCGACTTATTTCATCTTTTCTTTTATAAAATGCCATCCCAACATTCCCACAATACAACACGAACATTTCTCGACCGAGTTCTAGCCATTGTGACGAGATTTGATCTGGACGAATAAATGATTGCTTTCAACTTGGACATTGTTGAATGTACAAGTGAGAAATATTTGTTCTAGTAAATATTTGTCTTGGCAATACAACAGAATCACGTTTAGATAGTCGTGACAACATCAAACGATACCTTCATAACTGTATTATCAGATAATTCTACTAAAATATACACAGGTTAGATAGACATCCAACGACAAAGCGTGTCATTGACATCACTGATTCACACAATTGACCAATGAATCAATAATCCATGTTTCATAAACTAGTGTATAACAGTGCCAACCATAAGATGATTTGATGCGGAATATCAACTAACAAGATTGGAGCTCAATTTCACCTATCCATATATACGTCATTCTGTCAGTAATAACCAAATCAATTCGATACTCCTGATCCCACTGTCTATACACAGAGCCACAAATAAATGTTAATTGATCCTTAAAAGGATTTGCAGTATCACATGCAACGAGGATTTAATTTAATGACAAATGAGCCAATTTATAAAGTGTATCACAATAAATATACATTGAAACATTTAATAAAGCGCGTAAGACCTTCATATTGACATGAGCAACCTGCATTTTCGTCTTTTAAAATAAATATTTTCAGGGTATTAGTTCAGGTATAAATATATATTTATAAATATATGAAAGCACAGGGATAAGAAAACAACATGAAACAACGTCACGCAACTGATATTGAGAGCACGCGTATCCGGGAAAATATCCTGCCAAGTTTCTTAACTTCCGTACATTGAGCAGTCTTAATCGTTATGTTTGAATATTTCAAGATATTTACATAAATTATAAGATAAAATATATTATTTGCCCTTCCTCCTCTATTTATTTTACAATTATAAAACGAATTGGAATAATTACTTTGTAATACGTGTAATCAATTATTTAGATATACATGTTTAAATATTAATAAACTATTGTTATGTATACATATCTATATACAGAGTGAGTTTCGTGTGATGTAAAATATTGTGTGTTGCGTTTGAGCCCCCTTTTCTTGACACTCTTATCTTGCTTGCCCCAATTTTTCCCTGTAACGGAGCAGAAGTGTTCTCTCCTCCTGTGCCCTTCACCTCTCTCACTCATTCCCTGTCTTTCTCTATTGCTTTTGCTTGCAAGCTCGCTTTACCAACATCACGTTAGTGAACTCGTGTATGACTTTTCCAGTCTGATACCCCCCGCAAGCAGCTACACCGTCGCGATAAAATTCTCCCCTTGAGCATTTTAACATTATAACTTACATAACGTGGGTGCTATTTTTAGATAAATATAAATTTTGATTATATTTTGTGTCACGTAAATCAGATATATAAATAATTATTTGAAAATTAATCATTCATAAAATCAGGAAAACATAATGATGGATGAGGATGATTCCATTATACGACAGCAGGTATTTTTTTATTTTTTTTTTATCTGTGATTTTTTACGTATATAATTTGTTTAAGATAAAGAGATTATATCGTCTGTTCTCATGTCTATATTCATCATTAGTCAAAGCTCAATGTGAGAGAATAATATTTATTTAGTGTACATGATCAATTTCATTTCTGAGTATTCAAATAATTATTAATTATTTTTATAAATTTATATTCATGACAAAGTTTAAGGTACAAAAAAATCCTCGGTCAATTTTTGTACATTGATCATTAAATTCATGCTTGGAATATTGATTTATACTATATCTATTGGCTTAATTTATTCTCAAAGTAAAGTTAGAAAGCCGATATAATTTTCATAGAAAACTATTTTATTCAGCAAAATTGTCGTATGCTGAATAAATAATAATGTTCATCAAATGGACTATTTCCATTTTTTTTTCCTCCTCAAATATTAACAAATATATTGTACATATGTAATCGGAATTAATTCTCTCTTCCAATTGCATCAGTTACGCCGAAACCCCACACTCGACGAACAATTGTTTTACCAATGCTTTTGTTATCCGACTAGTCGTATTGTCTTTAGCAAATACTAGTTATCAAAGCATAAAAGCCATGGGTGTTGTATCAACATTTGAACGTTGCCACAGTAACATCGAAAATTTTGTTTCCATTTGTTTTAAGTATTGTTTTTCAGATTTTGTATTTTAAGCATAATTTCAATGTCGATCAATTTAGTCGAACAAACAATTTAACATCATGCGCATTTTGTATTGTTATTTTTTTATTTTACCGATTTCCAAACGTACTGTCCCAAATGGTTATTTTATTGCAAATATTTTTATTTCTATTTTTTATTGGTAGAGTTAAAGTACACAATTATATGCTGTGACCTAGTTTAGTTTATTGAGAACACCCTAGAGACGTGATTCGATTTATTGAGTCTCCAACCAGTTACCCCCATCAACGTTAATGATAGTAACGCAATTTTATTTTTTTCCCTGGTTTGCACGATCCAATCGTAGACATGTAGATCGTAATTTTCAACTGTCGTCGATTCTCAGAGCCTCTGATGAATGTTTCATTAGATTGATTATGTTTTATGACGTCATATAGGTATAACAACAAACATCAGTATGTCGGCATAGTATGTAAAACTTACTGGTGTCTATTGAACTTTCTTGTTCAACGACCTATGGCTCTCTACGTCAGCATTGCATCAATACCTACTTGGTTTTCACAACAGTGAATGTCACTGTGAATAATATAAACCTGAATGTTACTTGGGTAGAGTAAATTTATTTTCCGAATTGAATACGATTCTCTCTTTTGTAAAAAAGGGGTGAAAGGAACATTTTCATTGGGATGAAAAAGAGAATCGCATCAGAAAAATAAACAAAAAAAAAGAAGTGAAAAAGTGCGAAAGGGGAAAAGAAGGCAGAGATGGAGAAGATGGAGAAAAGCGAAATCCCCGTGAGCAGCAGCGACCCCTTTATTGGGACTGGGATCTAATTTAGCGTTACGTCCAAACTACGACTTGGTAAATTGGAGAAATCCTGGAGCCCTTTCCAATCGTGTGCGCACGAATATACTTGTGTGTTCGCCTACACCACTTGAAATTTATCGTACGCGCAAGTATATACCCAACTAAATGTGTGCGTATATTGTAGAATATAATGGCGCTTGTGGAATGTAATGCAATCGTTCTTTGTTTCTCATCAAAAACTTTGGGTAATTGTAAATGTTTTGTTACGATATTGCGCGTTAAAGAAAATTATTGTTGCGTTGAATTAAAAAAATTTCTGATATATATTTCACAAGTTTACTTATACCAAAACTATTCGTCGATAATAATATCCTTCCTGCTTTTAATTTTCATTGATTTATTTATACACACTTTTCTCTTTATATTTTTTTACCTTCGAATAAATAAATTGGGGGAAATGAAGGATTGACGACTGTAGCGCCGGAGTAATATGAAGTTAAAAGCCGCATTTATACGATCAATAAAAACTCACAGAGTCGTTTATTGCATTCTGTGTCAGGCCCTCGAATCTGTCAAAGACCCATATGGATTCGTTTACAGTTGACAGAATGGTATTTTCACCAAATATATACATATAATAATACATACATATATATTTACACAATACATATAACACATATATTTTAACCATTGGTAAAACGCTCGACGAAGTAGAATATATTGGTTGGATTTATAGGCCACTAAACGAAAACCCCCTTTCGCATCTATAAACTATGGAAAATCCTTAATTGTCCGCACCGAGAGCACTGCCGTTAATTTGGTTTGATGTACGGTCCAATTTATCCGCATAGCTGGAAACGATGTCGATTTTTATAGTGGCCATTCCCACCGTATTTGCTAACCTAACTACACCATATTCGAACGTGCAAGCAAATGGATTATGTGTTCAACTGCGAGAACTATAAACGTTATAACGTTTCATTATTAGTTTCAGCTCATTGTAAATCGATTTTAATCGAAATTAAACATCATATAAAATGTCACTGGGTTGTTTGATATAAGAAATTTACAATGTGAATCTGAAAGAAATAAAAAGTAACTGTTAATCCAATTCCTATTGATGATAATGAAAACATCTAAGTATCTTTATATCAATGGGGGAATTTTACTGATGTTTAAATAATTGTTTCTGTCTTTAGTATTGACGGTCATTAGTGTAGATGTACAATGTACATATGTTACATATGTATACACGTAGATTTATGTAACATGTGGATATATGTATTCTTTGCATCGTGATACTGATTTGTATAGTGACGATGGTATCCAATACAATATAATTTAATGTATGATTAAATGGGAAAATAATAGCTCTTCTCCGCCCATCGGCGCAATACACAACGAGCCCAATCTTTTTTAACATATCACACACATTCATATAATGAGTCATGAATGTACCCATGGCATTGTGTGTCACATGTAACTATGTTATATACGTATACATCAGGCATATATACCACAAAACCATCATCATTACGCACGACAAATACTTTATGTATATACACACTTCCGTTCGTTCTTCTGTCACTTCGGTGGAAATATATGTTTGTGTGGTATTGATACATATATACTGCATATAAATATACACAATAATTTACCATTCATTATTCATTTCCACGAAACAATAATAAAGAAAAATAGAGAAAGAAATAAATCGTCACTGTTCAATCAACAATTTTATCGCTCATGCTGGGTAACAAATTTTATGAATGACATTTGACTTTATGGCTATCCAATTAAATTGACAGTTTCAATTTACAACCATTGTGCATTTTATAATTTTAAACAATTGAAAAAATTTATAATATTAGAATTGAATTGTGGAAGAAAAAATTTTTTATTCTTCCTTTTGAATTTTTTTTTTTTTTTCATAAACAACTAAAGTGCAATTGCTTTTTGACAAAGTATAAATGTAAAATATATTTACTGTCTCCACATACGGTATTTCGGTATACAAGGCCAACACAGTGACCGTTACAATGGGACAGTGGTGAAATTTTGGCGTGGAAATGTCTCATTTGTGGTGGAAAACCCAGCGGGTAAAATGAGGTCTGCCAAAATTTCCTCTCGTTGAATTAAACCGCTGCTGCATTAGTGGCATATATGTTAGCTTGAGATACACTACAATTCTAGAATACGATATGAAGTACGAAACGTATTGCATGTATATATATATACAGTATAAATGAGAACGATATATAAAAGGAGCCAAGAATGGAAAATGCTTTAACGTTTTGTATAAACTGACATGCGAGCATGGCAAGTTTTATGTATAAATAGAGACGACGCCTATAATGGACATTGCTTCCTCTAGGGATATTCATACATGAAAATATGTATGTACATATATAGTTACTTTATATTATCTCAAACAAAATTCATCCACACGTAAATATATATAAATATATATTACATTAACTGCCATCTCCACTCACTCAAAAGTCCAGTTTAAATTAATGCACTTTGACTCATAAATGTAAACAAATTCAAATAAATTTATATGTATAAAATTAATTACACAATTAAAATGTCATTACAATTTTTTTATACACCTAAATGAATGAATATATGTATATTTGATATTTAATATTATATAAATTATATGTATTACCAGTGGAAATGTCTACTGGTCCAAATATTAATGTGACGAAAATGAGCGAAGCACAAGATATGAAATATAATACTCTGTGGATAGATAGTCGCTCATTCTAAACACGCTACAATGAATTGTACGAGTTTACGTATGCATCAGTTTCAAGTGTGGCTTGAATTTATACGTATATCTCATAACTAGAGGAAATGAGAGATGGAGTTTTAAGTGTGTATAACATACGACAAGAGTGAGAAAGATAGAAATGGGAGACAAGACTTCAGAGAAACTCATACTCCCACGGAAGCGGAAACGAAGGATGAAGCTATGCGGCAAACGCCATATGTTGTACATGCGCGTCTATCTCCTATGTATACTACTTTACCGCAGTCATTTTGTTGTTATACATTATATTCATATGATATAGTGAACTATATATACCTTATTTCACTCTGGTATTGTCATTCTTTTGTATTTAAATCCAACTGCCAAATAAAAGAAACCTCAGAGAAATTTCTATAATCAAATATATGGAAAAAAAAAAATAAAACGATGAATGTCATTTATTTTATTAATATTTAAATTGTGGATAACATATTTGAGGATTTATACGTTGAGAAAAAAAATTATTCATGACAAAAGCTCACTGAAAAAAATAGTTTTGCTCATAGTTTATCAAATGGTGAATAGTAAATAATATTAAATTAAATATTGATTAAAAAAAAATATTTGTTTTTTTTTTCAAACATAATGTTAAATATTAGTATTAACAAACAAAACATTGTCAACAACAACCGACAGAAATTAATTAAAAGTTCCATTAGTGAATTAAACAAATATAAATAAATCTTTATTTTAATTCAATAAACTCTCCACTCAATATTAATAATTCAAATATAACCATTTCTCAACAATAACACAATTAATTATATATCAATATTCATTACATCCCCAAACATCACTAACCAAACAACTTCTCAAAAACAAAAAAACAAAAATAAAAACTATCATAATTCCAACCAATAAATCATGTTCCCAACATATAAAATCAAATTCACCTCAAATTTTAAAAACAAACACACAATCAAACATTACAAACAATCTCATACACAACATTATCCAATGTCTCAATGTCTCATTTAAACATTTACTTACCCCTGTTGGTCTACATACACATACATATACATTGCATATCAAATATTGTGCATAACTGCCTCCACCTCAGTTATCTTAATTACATCTGTAATGCACACCGCAAAGCCCTCGTAAACCAGTGGTGAAATGTGCATGTAGACGCGAGTAAAGGGGCAATGTGCAAGTAGCGCGACTACGCGTCGAGGCTCACGTGCATCAGCGCCACTCTTGTCTGATGCTTCTCGCAACCCTTCTCTTCCTATACCATTTACCTACATATACATATATGTGCTCATCTATATATATATACTTTCCCCAAACATATATACACACAAATATCCACATAACGTAAACTGTATACCAATGTATACATACATTGAAATACATTTATGTGCCCATGTGTACACATAGCATTTGTGAATTTTGAAGGGCACATGTCTAGGTTTATGTATAGACTAGTTGGGCATAGTATAGAGCAGCATCTCTCAGCACATACCTTTCATTCCACCCTTCAGTATATATCCACCCCCTCTTACCACATATATAACCCCTCTGTATTCCACAATTGCGGCTATCTAATTTGCCCGAGCGTCTGCGCATTATTCACACGCGAATTCCTCTACACATGTGTAAATGTTATTGTTTGTATTTAGCGTTTATCATGTATAGTATGAATGTGGTGGATATATATACATAAACAGGGTAGCGACCCAGGCCCTTATTTCCATTGAAACGTTATAAGATATATGTGGATACAGTGGTGTGTGTTTGAATGTATATTTGATTATTCTGTAGAGACATATAATCTGTAGTTAATTTCAATAATTCAGATGAATTTCATTGTCAATTGTATCATTGTATATCACAAATTATTATTTATGATTTATTAAAGTTTTATTGTGAACTAAAATACAATATTGTTATTGGCTTAATTATATTTGAATTATGTTAATAGAAAAAAATAACATTTGATTAATGTAAGTTACTTTTAAGTTTGTTCTATTTCCATGAATTATGTGATTAATGAATGTAGAATTTTATGTCAATTTTAATGTGAATTATATATACCATTGTTATAAATAAACGTATGATGATGTAGAAATTACTGGCAATTTTATTGTGTATATAAAGAAATATTTATCATAAATTGAACGTGCGCTGGTAAATATTATGAAATATTAATTTATGTAGATAAATTATTTTTTAAATTATACAATTACTATTACGTACAAAAAATCGTTATGACATCAATATTAAATATTCGAGGATATAAGATCGTCAATTTCTCATATCGACGATGTGCAAATATATATATTTTATACATACGTATATAAAAAATAGTACGTGCACGATATATAGAATGGGTTAGAAAGCTTGGCTATAACTGCCCCACACTAAGCGCCAAGGGCACGTGGTTATGTGCGCCAGCGTATTTATTACCAGGCCCATATGGTACACTCGAACGTATAACCTCTGACGTTTCCAACCTCGTCTCTACCCACCATCCCTTAATCAACGGCTAGTTATATGGATCTCCATCATATCGTGTCACGTGCGGCCCGATAAATTGGTCACGACGCCACTTAAGATTAATCCGCAAATGGTGTGCTTGACGATATATATATTTATATGCGATTAATAAGAGCTGAGATTTCACCAACCGTATATAAAGTACTTTATTCGGTTATAAACAATTTATTTTCAACATCATATTTGTCAATAATAATATAACTGCAGGGACATGTACAAGAACATTGCTGTTAACGTATACACATTGAAGCAAAAATTTATTGAATATCGATAGAAAATAAATAATTACGACGTAATAGTATTATTATTAATATAAAGCATGTTCCCTATTAAAAAGAAATTATTCTCGTATATTTTATATAGAAAGGTTATTCTGAATATTCAAAAATCTAATTGGAATCTAATTCAACCTCTTTCTTTTCTTCGAGTCTATTTTATAATGCATATATAAATGTAAAGAGGATTTTGTGTAAAAATAATGCTGAGTTATTATTTGTATGTGTTTTTATATAGTAATAACACTAAGTGCTCATAAATTAATTTAGAAAAAAAAAGTCTTCCTATCAAGTCTATATTTGATATAAAATTAATTTTATTACAAGACACCAGTGATGCCACAAAAGCCTCACTGCTCTGTGAAATAAGTCATCTTACTTTCTATAATACACTCATTGATTTTTTTTTTTTCATCTATATTTTCCCACCCTAAAACCCCGTAATCTCACCTTCTCTCTTCTTGATTTCTTTTCTTTTGTGATTAATTCATCCGAAATACAAGACATTTTCTGAAGTCACGTTACGCTCAGAACAAAAACCATTGCCCAGGGGAGAGAATAAAAAATTAATCAACATTATGTATATACTTTCCCCTAAATATTTCTGTTCATCTTTTACTATTGTTTGTTCGCTATATTAATTATATAAACCAATAGAGTGTGATATTGGATTAAGAGTATTTAGGGTTGTATCACTGGGTCATAGTCATATCTCAGATTTATTTCTACAGTGTAAGTGTATAAATGTGTATGATATTAAACCGTGTGTCATTAGCTATCGTAATATATAACTCTATGTATTATTTATATAGAGAAAAAAATAAGATGATAAATATACTGTGATACTGCAAACTTTGGTTGCTTATGACAAAAAGGAATATCTAAAGGGCAAGAAAATAACGGAGGGTGAAAACTGGTACGACCGCGTACCAGGCTGTGTATACTGTGTATATGGGATACGCACGCGTCGTTCAATAATAATTACAGGGTTTACGACGCGGTGAACGCGCGTGTACTTCGACAACGGACGTGGATAATAACAACTTGAGGGTTGCGAAGGGATCGATTGGCAGCAATAAATTTACTAACAGACACGCGCAGACATGCGTGCACTATATATATATATATACTATAAAATATACATTCGCTTCAGCGGCTGAGAAAAACATTAAATACAATATCATTTTATTTCTGTGTAGAAAAAATTATAAATGCAGATAATATGTAAAATACTGATGAATCAATTGAAAATTTAAATGTTTCTTCATCGGATACGAATAAATAATAATCATTAGCACTCTGGTTTTGTTCAGGTGTCACGATCAGTCGTTCCATTGAGGATAGAAGGTGTTGAACCGGAAGACAAGTGGAAAGGACTAGCGGATGAGAGACAAATATATGAGCAAAGTGAGAATATGAATTTCGTGGGGCGTGGATTTTCCCAAAGGGATGTAGATGTTAGTCTACATACAAGAGGTTTATGTATATATTGTATAAAGTGCAGTTAAATGGCTGCCAAGTTTGTCATGACAAAACAATACAGAGAGTGTGAACCAGTCCAGCAGTTTGAGAGAAAGTTGCCTTAGCCAAAGGCACACACAACAGACAACGACATGAACAAGCTTCTGTGGTCCTTTGTCATGTTCAACGGTTCCATTATCAACGCGCATCCAAAGATTGGACCTTGTGTTCAAATAACGTACATATATATATATGTATATCGAAACTTATCATCGTTACCGAAACTTTAGAGACAAGTTTTTTGGTTTCATTTTTAAATTGATATAAAAACAAAAAATGAATTTTAATTAACAGATGTATTTTGCGTGTTTATAATTTGTTCAATATTAATGAAGGTGTTTAATGATTACGCGTTTGTCTGTAAAGTACGATGAATTGAAGTGGCCTCACATGGAAATTATGATCCTACGGTTTGCCCACTTCGTTGCCTTGATTGCATAACAATGAAGGGTAGATTCGGGGAATAGCTTTTACGTGTCTGGAATTATTCGCCGCACAATAGTCTACGCCGTGGCATACCTGCTTTGCCATCAGGTACTATGCATTATTGGGTAATCTGACGAACGATTCAATTGAAGCAGCCTCCGGCATGTCGAGTATGTGGACATAATAGAGCATCCGTCTCTGTACGATAAGCGGGCGTGTACCTGCTGCTGACACTATACCATAGTAGTACATTTCTATATACGCCTAACGATCATTGGTTGTATAATCGACGTCAAAACCCCATCACCACGAAGTACCCTCGTGCGTACGTTTCATTCAAAACATTTAATATTAAAAATTTCAATTAATATCGAATTTTCCTTTTCTCTAATTTTTCCGAACCTTTTTCTCATATAAGCTAGATGAATGCTTATTCCGTCAAAGTAAATAAAGTTTAATTACATTTAATTATATCATATTTGAAGTGGTGAACCACTTGAACATTGATCTGATAAACTCGCGTTAATTCTGCAGTTGTAGCTGTATACATAGACATTTAAAATTTATTGGATTAATAATAAAGTTGAATGACTTTGTTATTTAATGATACGAGCAAATACGTTAAGTTTTAGTTAGCTTTACCGAATGAATGAATTGAGAGGAAACGAGAGTGAACGAGGAAGCAAGTAATATGTCGATCAAAGTTTCAGGTTATTGCATCCTGACAAGTTGAAGTTCATTTATCCACGAGTTTAAATACATCATACATACTTATACACACGAGACGTAACTATATATGAGAAATTGCATTTAAACTTGTAATTATACTAATATATACTGGAACAAAGTGTATATAAATATGTAAGGTTGCGTATAACACCATGTGTTATATATTTATGATATGGTAATTATCAGGAAATAATTGTTCGAATCACCATTATGATAGAAATAATTTTACAGTATGGCACCAATTATATTTCTTGGGAGGAACTATTTTGGGCATGAAACACTGTAATTTGAGCACAATGTTTACGATGAAACTTTTGATCATAATTATGTGGTTTTGTTGAAACTATAAGAAGCGTAAACTACAGTCATAAATGATGTAAAAGTTTTCCTCCTAACCGTGCATGTCATTAAAGGAGTTAAATGATGAAAATAAAAAAAAAAGATATCAAAAAAAAAAAAAATCAATGAGATCCCAATCATGAGCCATTACAAAGTTGGATCAGAGAGTCTAAAGGGGCTGTTATTTTCCCCTTGCTCTACCATATCTTTCGATGTGGCGGTGGTTCGATTTGGCGACGCATGACTCCATCGTAGAGGGAAGAGAAAAATCTCGCCATATTGCTTTAGTGTTACTTGGTGACTGGAGCCCTTGGTAAATACGGCAAAGATATTTCGCGGGCGTTCCCCTTCGGGTTTCTCAAATCCCCAACCTTCTACTATGCTATGATCTCTCACTCAGAACAACCTTCCGGTCGGAGGTCAAACGATTTCGTTCAGCAACCAGTATAACCTCTTCCTTTCTACTGACATCCAGGACGACTTCAATGACCACGATGCTGAAACTTATGGGAATAAATTCATCTTTTTTTTTTTTTTTCGTCTTCCCTTATTGTAACGTCGTTTATTCCACTCTCTTCTTCGATGAATATGTCTCAAGTACTAGGAAAATTTTAATATTACTGTAATAAGCCGATTTTTCATTGAAATAAAATTTTTTCCTTTTTGTAATAAAAAAAAAATTTCAATCAATAATAGTATTAAAATAGGCAATTGATTTGAATGTAAAGAAAAATCCTTTTATTTCATTTACATACACCGCAATTGAAAAACATTCACTTCCAAATGTAATGTCACATGGGAATAGTGAATGCGAGAAGGGAAAAGGAAAATGCATAAAAGTGTCAACGAAAGTTTTGAAAGCATCAGAACCAAGCGAATTCAATTTGGTTAAAGTCGTAACGTGACACGACCAAAAGAGGCAAAGTGAGGAAATTACATTTCCATTGTATTTTCGGACATTCGTATTCGAATCACACGCACCCAACCATCATAGTCCAGAGAATCGTCTTCGTAAAACCTTTATAGAGGGTTCAATAGCAATCGCCCTAAAATGAAACCCTCGTACAATAGAAGGCGAACTCGTGTATGTTTCTTCAGTCCCTTATGTTTTTACATTTACCGAGAAAAATATTACGTGCGCACGCGCGTGATAATATATAGTTTAGAAGGGTCCAACATGTACCATAAGTCATTCGCCTTCGATATTAGCCAACTGGACGTACGCCCCCCTTCAGGCTATACCAAACGATCTTTCACCCTGTCTATTACTCGTCGAACTTTTACTGAAAATCCAGAGGCGTGTTTTCTATATATTGATATTGACAAATTACATATGTAGACAAGGGTTGTTTCAAATAATAATCTTGTACAAGAAAAAAAAAATCGTTCTCTTTGCAGAAATAAAATATAAAGAACAAATTGACAGATGTATGAACAGCATTTATAAACGTTATTAAACCACAGAGGAAAACGAGAAAAGACCTTCAGGTATTAGTTGATGTCGTCAGAACCCCGGAGAGCTATTCATTCTATATTTCGATATGTGACCTGGGATGCACATAGGGTAAAGAACGTGTGTGCCACATGGACGGTTATATGAATGGGACACGTTTAATGTCGTTATATAGATCATCTGGGAATCACTTCATGCTGCTCTATCCAACTGAGTATCAAAGAAGAAAAAAAAAATTTATGTTGTTTTTTGTGTATGTCCTATTGAGAAGTTGAGTTAATTTATCACCGACTAGCTATAATACAAGAGAATAATTGTTGTTCTTGAAAGTAACGAGGAGCTTTTCTGTAACTGCACAAAATAGCTGCAGAAAGTTTGAGTTAGTGAAACAAAAGGCTGCAGTAACGCGCAAAGAACGAAAGATGGTAAAAGAGTAAGAGTGAAAGCAAGAGGGCTGAGAGTTGAGTTTACGATGAATCGCCGGCGGTCGTTGTCGTAGTCCAACTATACAGAAGGCAATACTCAAAGCTTGAAACAGAATGAAGAAGAAGAGGAAGAAAATGAAGAACAGAGTAGTAGCAAAAACTTTTGGACAAACGGAATTCGGGAAGCGTAAAATACCGACGAATGTTCTAATTTTATTGACGCCCCGTTGATTTTCATCGTAAGAAAACTTTAGAGTAAATAAAAGCAACGACTCTACATATACATACTGTAGGTTACCGCAATCAATTTTGCCGCAAGTCTTTCTAGAAACTTATCCCATGTCGACCATCAACAGCAAAGGAAACAGTACGATGTTGTATTGTGCACCTGAAATGACACTACCCAGTGTATATTCCAAGTGATGTAAAATTTACACTTTACCATGGCGCAAAAAAGAAACTAGACCAACAAATGTTTAATGTCCGAGTCACTGTAAGTAATCGTAAAAAAAGCTGCTCGTATAATTTTAACGACTATTGCAAACCCAAGACTATAGGACTATTTTACAGACTGCCAATGTATATACATCTATAAAATTTCACTACTTAATTCAGTTCTTCTTGATAAGATTCACAATGTCAATAAAAAAAAAAAAATAATAAATATAATAATGTCAGGAATTTAATAAAAATTTTTTGAAATCAACTTCCAAATAGAGTCATCAACGATCGGGAATTTAATTTAATTTCAATTTCGAATGAAAAATCAGTAACATTGTACAGCTAAAGTCAATTTACACGCAATGATTATTTGATTGTTGGTAATGTAGTACGTGCAAGCGTATAATGCATCCGTGTATACGTATACGCAGATAAAGTTAGCATCAACAAAAGTGGAACAATATTGGCAAATGAGACGGTACATTTGGCTCGCGCGCATTTCTATTGTGATGAAGCGCCACGAGCGCACGATTGCTCGCAACGTGGTGGGCGCGCCAGCGTAATTGCGTGCATTGTTTGATGCGTGGCAGACGACTCGAATCGACTAACTGACTTTGGGGGGGCCCCGCGGGCCATTCTTCCAGTGTGAACGCGGGTTCAGTACACCATTGTTATGGTATACGAACACCGATGATTTATTTTCATACACATTCACAATATCTAGCCCTCTTCCATCCAGTCTGCTACGCACATTCGTATACAGGATAGATATAACTTATATATGTATTACTACATATTATATATTGCTTGGTTGATATATAATAGCTGGACAGAGACACTTGGATTTAAGGATGAGTCACAAGTTTAACTGAATATAAATTATTTTCAGTCGTTTGACTGCCTAATCAACTGAGAATTAATCGATATGGGGATTCAGGTTCATGAATTTCCTGAACAAAATGTTTTCCCGACAATTTCATGTGAAAACACATTTAACACATTCGGATGTAATGTAACACGTGTGGGAGCTTATCAATGTTGAGAAGATAAATAATCACTATATGATAATAAGAAAGAATAAAATACATTTGGCCTTATCGATATACTTCAGAATAAGTGACTGACTTTCTTATTACTTCATTCATGCTATGCTTATAAAGCAAGGAAATGCTCATGCCATGACAGACAAAAGTGACGCCTGCCTTTTCCTTAAACAGGTCGAGACACCCCAATGGGTTCGTGTGCACGTCGTACCACTGTTGTTATCGTACAGTTCATCTGTATTCACGCGACTGTAGCAGTCACTCCGTTTCCATCCTTCTCACTTTCTCATCCTTCAGCCCACTTCTCGGAAAGCTTCACTTTGAGTCTACACACTCGCTTGCTCATGCTGTCACTCCATTGCATCAACATCCTCTCTTTCGTTTACACTCTATCGCCTCATCACATCATGGTATAGTATATTTTATGTATACAGAATTCTTTTGTCATCTACTCAGTCATTCAATCTAGCTTTGTCCTGCAGACAACGTCATCCAATTTCTCTTACGTATGTATACAAAATAATCAGAATATAAAAAGATTTTAGCGTAAGTAGACTAGAGAACAATAAAATGAGAGCAAAAAGAACAAAGGAAAAGCGCGACTTTGAATACCTAAGGATTAGGATACTAGCACTTTCTGCGGCACACCACAGGAAACTTTGTCGCTTTGCTCACGAGTTTAATGCCACTTTGCACTTGCCTTGTTGACTTTTCAACTCATTCGTTTTTCTCGCTTTTGCTTTCTCTTTTTATCTCTCAACATTTTCCCTTTATTCTCTTCGTCATCAAAAAAATTGCATAGACGATGAAATCCCCAGTCGAACTGTACTCTGGATAATTCAAACGAAAAAATTTTCAACATCTATTACTGATTCCCTTTCATGGCTTTCTTCCATGAAATATGATGCATTATATAATACATGCCCGAGATAAAGAGCATTCATGAAAAGCAATATTATTTAAAAAAGTATGTGTGTATCAAAAGAAAAAAAGATTACAGATGTTATATCCTGGACCGTAGTGTTCACTATTTTTTTACAATCCAGTAAAATGTGGTGAAAGAGATATTTCTTTGTTCCTACCAGGTTGTTGAACGAAACCATCTCGAGTGTATTTATATTTATCTGCGTCTGTGTGTGCAAGTGTATATAGTGTGGGATGCGCAGCGAGGATTCATCATGGCGGCTTGTGAGACCTCCCGTAAGTTGCGTCAAGCCGGTCTGACCGGTACTCAGGGCCCTCTGCACACGTACAATGAACCCACACAACATTCACTTTAACTAACCACTTGCTCTCTTGTTCTTCGCATCTTTCATCGCAGCTGCAGAGATTATATGTGCAGAGAACCCTAAATCTTTTATATACATGCAGATAAAATTTTATTTCTCTTATTAAAAATTATACACACAATGCAATTCAATATTTATGCTAATCTTTATAACAGTGTACATATTCTATTTTCAAATTATTATTTAATTTATATAAAAATGATTAAAGTTCAAGTATACTATTTTTATTCTCTACAATTGTAAAAGTCAATCGAATTTTAGTTGCATTATGAAGATCGGTAGTCAAGTAGTAAGTGGAAATCCTTTGACTTGCTTCTATAGTATAGATCTCATGAATTTCTTAAGTGAACAATCAATTGCTAGGTTATTCACTACGAAACGATAGCTGATGCTTGTCTTACCTCCAGCATTTAAATATACTCCCTTTATTCGCGATATCTCAATTATTCAGTGCCTTAGTTAAGTCTACATAAACTATAAGACATTTCCAGTTGTTAATAAAGTATCCAATGTCTGCGTGACTAGAGTTGTACATGTAATTTATGTTCAGGGCAATCTATGCTAGTCTTCATACCACTTTCTCTCTACCTCTCTTTCCCTATTATCTTTCTTGGTAACCACCAATTGTCCGATTCTTCCACCCAGTTTGCATGCATCAATGAGGTCGAGGCTTTGACGTGGTTGCTCGCTTCACTACTTCCGGTTGTGCCAGTCACCACCATGAAACACACAATTCCATCAAGGCAGAGTAGGAGGAGATTCTCTTATAGGCAATCAGTCGACAAAGTCGTTTGATACGAAACTATTACAGTTCTCTCTCCTTCTCTCTCTTCAATCTTGAGTGCTCACAAACGATAATCGATAGTGCACAGTACGGCAATGAATATACACCGTCGTTATCATAAACAATCAGATATTATCTCGTAAATGCAACCCAACATTAAACTCAATATAATGATATGTGATATTTATAACTTCTCAAGTATTTTAATATCAATAAAATATAAATCATTTCTGTATTTCACTATTAATCAAATGTTTCTATTTCATCGATTCAATAATAATTAATAATTAGTTGCGATGGCTACTGATAATTATCGTTAACAAACTATTACACCACAAGGGTGACTTCTCTCGTGTGCAGCTTGAAAGCTGGAATCTCCATTGGAATCTCGGGGCTTATAACCTCGAAACTCCCTTTAGCAAAACTATAACATTCTCCATTGCGATCATACCACAGTCACCAGTCCCCTCAGTGATCACATAGTTGTGATAAACGTAGTTGAGACGGTAAGTTTGAGGTACCGGAACGTAGATAGCACGCGACTTCACACTCCTGAGAGTTATTCACTCGTGTATGCCATCGTCATGATGCGCATGACTAACCGACCAACTCTTCTTACATGTAGATGCGAATTTATTAGTGTTGGTGTTGGTTATAGTACACCATCGCGATACACCATGGGGTGTGCATTCATCTTAGAGGTCTGGGCTAAAATCAGAATGGTGAATCTTTAAATGCTTGGAGCATATGAGGATTCGAGATAAATGTAATGATAAGAGAACTTGTCCTTCGTCTAAATACTATCAACAATTTATAATCTTAAGCTTACATTGAATAAGCTAACACTAAACAACATTCATGATCACTATCTCAATGAGGATATAGTTTGGTAATACTGGTAAAAAGATTTGGAGCGACTGCCGACGAGTGTTTTTTTTTCTGAAACTGAGTTAAGTAAATAACACTGACTACACGATTTATTTGATTTAGACATTCACGAAAATGGAAATATAATTATCAATGTAAATGTCATCGTGACTAGAAGTTTTTAGTGTGTCCTTTAGGGTGGACAGATTAAAAATGAGCGGCGAACGATGGACAAATCACCTCAAGGGAATTTCAATTATAGCGTTAATTGAAAAATGAGCGAAGCTTAATTGGAGAGCCGCTTTCATCTTGACGAAGATCAATCACTATGACTATGCACACACTCTCATCTCATAGACCAATATGTTTTTTTTTTGTATTCCTTTTTTGTACGCTGTTGCCGCAAAAAGTATTGAAGCAAACAGTATTTGATACTCTAGATGCGTGCTCGTATCTCTTATCGTTTATTGCGGGAATACAGCTTCAGCGTAAGTAGAGAACGTTGTGAAAGAATCCGCCAAAGGCATTCCCGTACGCCAAATTTTATTTTCTATTTTTTTTTTATTTCATTTTTTTTTCGTACGTATATGTTTGCTTGTTACTCTACACCTGTGTGTCGGCTTGTGATATCAGAGAAGAGCCCGATGACAATGGATAAACACAGAAAATATAAAAACAAAAATATTTTTATTCATTTTTATTTCCTATCCTTCGGATTCTACAACATTCTATCCCTTTTTTTTCCATCAGTTATTTATTTCATATCCCTTATTTTTCTTTTTATGAGCAAAAAGTAGGATGAGTACACACAAACATTCTCACATGAAAAGTGTACAACTGATTGATTTATATAAAAAACGAACGGGCAAAATTACAACTAAACATTCAACATGATTGATATAATCTATTTGAACAAAATATTTATATTCTCCAGAAAAGAGTTATATAAAATAAATACTAAAATGAATCTGGGAGATATTGAATAACGTTAGTTACATAAAAAAGGCTAGTACACTTGGGATTTGAAGGAGAATATAGGGCAGGTGTGATGATTCGAGTCGGCCAATATAATACGCCAGGCCGCACCTAATTGCCAATTATAATCTCTATTAATTAGAACAATCCAGAAATGTAGATGCACGATCAGCAACCTTACCGCTTATGGTATACTGCGTAATAATTTGAGTGAGCATCTCTCGCTCAGTATCTGCGTACTTATACCTCTCAACTAGCACATACATGCATACCCTATCTGTTGGATTATTGCTGGCTATTTTCGTGGCGATAAAATGGTCTTCTCTTCAGTAATTGCTTTGGCTACCCCAAAACAGCTGTGTATTCGATCTGGGGAATTCCCAACCCTTATAACGCATGTTTCACGCCAAATCCTAGCTTTAAACCAAGTATTTTCTTCCCTCTTTTAGACTTAGGTATATGTACTTATTTTATTTGTACTGTGAATTTTTCTTTTTTTCTTTTTCCATATTTTCAAGGGTCGAAACTCCACAAGTTCAAAACCATGTCTATGCAATCGTGTATAAAAGAGATCAGAATGAAAAGTGATTTGTCTTGTTTTGAAGAAACCGAGAGCCACTGCAGACGCACTTAGAAAGATATCTGATTAAAATTTAAGAGCTATTCGGGTGCGGAAGTGGATAACGAGACTTAAAATTACGCTTATTCTGATTCGCTGTTGCTTCTCCGTTCTTTCATTATTTTATTTCTTCTATTTACTTGGCTTATATCGCTTCTTCATCCCTTCTCGCACATTTCTCTGCGTCTCGAATACACATTCACTCTGTGGAATTTTCATTTCGCGACGTTACGCAACTTGTTATCGCTGCTGTTACTACTACAAAACCCAAAGCTGTTCCCTTCTATCGCTTTATATTCACAGACAATAAAACTTTCATACACACACAAATATAATTTATACATACACAAAATTAAACATTTGAATATATGAAGAGACATAGAACTCTATGAATTAAACTAAAAATATGTGATAAATAAAATTAGATATTGTGATATGAATAATTAAGAGTCTTTCAATCAATATTAAAAAAAAAATCGATTCATTTCATTTTTCTTGGAATATTTCAGTATATCTGTTCTTCGAAATATGACAAAAATCATAAAACAAAATGTGAATAACCACGAATTTAGCACATGATTAGTGAAATAAATTAGCAAAGCACAATTCGATGAATACTATGTACCGATTATATATGTATACGCAAGTATATGTTCACAATGTAGTTATGATCATTTGTTTTCGTGCACAAATTCGCATACCACAGTTGGATAGTCTATGTAAATGCAAACATCATTCTAGTATACATAAATCATATCATAATTACAATCGTACGAAACGAACCTCCATAACTTTTAATCACGATTCAAAATTACATACATAATATGCACAATTCTCATGAATTTAATCAAAGACATCATTATAACATATAAACAAATAATAGCAGATTTACAATATTCAATCAATATTTACAACATCATCTAGCATATAATGTAATGAAGTATATTTTTGCCTGTAATTATATAATTACAAATTTCACTAATGCACAATATTTATTTATACAATTGTGACCATAATGATCTTTGAATAGATACGACATGTGGTGATGCGTCAATTAATTGAATTACAAACTCCCAAGCGAATAACAACTAATGGCTTAATAATGATATGGCACTCGATGCAATTATTTATGTGAATAATCACTCATGCTACGTGTTTATGTGTCTATGAGCTTGTGTTATCCAGGTGATAATATAATCTAGTGCCGAAATGAGGCAGACGACGAGTGACAGCTAGCAATGATGCATTGCTGAATCCTCGCGGAATCAACAATATATTCATCGAAATCACTCTCATCCTCTCTCACTCCCACTTTCTGCATGTACATAAATCGTTCGTTCTCTCATTAATGCTTCTGATCATCAACAATATTGTGCTATTTGCACAATATATGTATATTAAATTATTTATATGTGTGTATTACGTCAGGATATGCAAATTTTACCAAGTGAAGAGACAGGCGAAATAGGCATAGGTGTAAGCGTGTATTACGTGAATAATGACTGACTTTACTATTCGATGCATATATTACATCATATTTAATGTATGGAATAATTAAATGTGCAAATCGAGTAAAATAAAATGTAATATGAGATTTAGTTGTCCGAGATATTTAGGAGAAAAAGATAATTTTGAAATGATGTAGAGATAAATGATTTACTGTGGAAAAATATAAAAGACAATAATGCTTTTGTATATAAAAACTCCTGATCAATTACATATAGAGTGGAAAAGACTCGAAGACTTCCGGCGATTTGGTCAAAGTGGCTCTCGAGACTTCATCTCTTCCATGTGCCAAAGAGCGCGAGAGCATTCATAGTCAGTTCAACAATATAACTACTGAAGATCTGGCAAAGATGAAATTCGCTAAAAGCTGGCCCAGACAGAATATGCCGTTTGCGCGTCGTTGACAGTGCCTATAACCCGGATTTGTGAAAAGATCCCACGGGTCAGCGGACCGGAAAGAACAAACGATGTTCGTTGAAGCATGTTCCATCCACGTTCGCTCCTCGTTCCGCTATTTCGAATGATGGATTTGACCCTATTGAGTTCTTTGTTTCTTGTTCATTTTCTAGTTTCTTTTATTAATATTTTTTGGTTTTTATTATTCTATCATCGTTTGGTTTTTTATAAATTCAAAATGGTCACTAGTAATTTTTATATTTTAATAAATGCAATTTATCCTCTGATGTAT
>JAQQBR010000002.1:6556355-6581490 GCA_030347285.1 Microctonus hyperodae
TTTGTACGATGTCGCAATAATATAAAAATGACCAAATGCGATAAGAATATAAAAAAAAAATATTCTGAACAACGCACTGTATCATTCTAGATTTTCATCAGACGCTCGTGTCTCGAGTAACTTGCTTATTTCTTCTCTGCCATTCTATTTCAATATCTGTCCGAGCTTTCTAAATAAATACACATTCTATATATGTATATACACATATCCACATTAATTATTTCCAGAAAATATATCTCAGTTGACGAACAAAGACAAATCCACCTCAACTGATATTATCACTTAGCAAACAACAAAACAATAAAAAAATATCTAAAAATTAATCACTGTAATATATTACATAAAAATAAACTAAAAAATCTTCATCAACCATTTAATATTAATTATAATTTAAACTTTAAATTCATGACATCAAAGCCACTTTAAAAACATTATCAATGATAATTAAAGCGACAATCGCGGCGGTATTGATCATAAAGTAATCGCAAGGCAAATGAGTAACAAAGTTTCACAGAGAATTTATATAGGGGCACAAAATTTCTCACGTCAGTGAAGGTATAAGGTTCGGACAAGGGAAACAGGATCGTTAACTGCCGTGTAATCGTTAGCTTTGAGTTTGAAGAACGGTGAGACGAGCCAAGATAGAAAGAGAACTTCAACAGCAAGAGAAGGACGCACAGGAACTCTCGAGGCCACAACTCGGACGTGCCTCATCAAAGCTGGCCTTTGGAATTTCATGGCCCTACCCAAGTACATATTACATACATACTGTATATATAATATATACCAATACACATTATTATATACATATACCCACAGCTACATATCGTTCTATCCAAAAGCAAATGGATAAAGAAATGTGCATACAAATACAATAAATATATTTACATGAATGTACATATTACATTGGAACATAAATAAGTTTTCTCAACTGTATAAAATGCATACATTACCGCAACAATAAACATGGCAATAATTTTTTCACGACGTTATTAAAATGTGTGCTTCAATATGAAAATACATAATGGATATATAAATCTTTGTCATTAAAAGCAATTGGTTTCATATGAGATTATCGTTTGGGGGAATAATTTCTTACACCTGTTGACGTATGGGCCAAAGCGCCACTACCATCACCGCATGTTGACTATATAGTTATACCACGTTGAATAGATCAAAGGAGTTGAGTGACGGCGCCGGTGGAACACGCGCGAATGAACCCGCGCGTCAAGACTAGCTCGTGATTTCAAGCAATTAAGCCGCACGTTCACCGGCTTCACCGTCACAATCGGATAGATTGCTTTATCCGTACAACATTAATCTTCTTGGCTCATCCATGAAGCTCATGAGGACTGTCATCTTCTTTGATATATATGTATATTATATAGATATGTGTACATGTAAGTATGTATGATGTGTGAGAGGATTAAGAGAGCAATATAAGAGAGGGGAAAAATGTGGAATGCATTTGGAGACGATGAGAAACTAAAGTGAAAATGATGAGGTGACTCGACAGAATTTTTTACTGTTTTTATATAGTTGTAATTGAGAAATCATTTGGGAAAAAGGAAATGTGATGTTTTTGATTGTTTTTTGTTTCTCTATGGAGAATATTTTCAAACTCATGTTTCGGATAAATGAATTTGAAATAAATATGATAATGTATGTACGTGATGTTGAACAATTATGAAACATCAATGATGAATATATATTTATTATTTTATATTTATGAGTGCAAATGATGAATGGATATCGGTATATTCTGGCTTTGGTGATTAATCAATCGATTTGCAATTGAATATGATAATGATATTCCACTCATGTCATCACATACTTCACTAATATTATATTCATTTCATCGGGGTAATTGAAACACACGTCATCTCGTCATTTCTCATAAAGACAAATGCAAAATATTGAAAATATAAAAAGAATTATTAATGCAGCTTTTTAATTGAAATATTGAAATGCTATTTATTATTTATTTCATCTCACAAACGCATTATTTATATTAAACAGAATTAATAATGAAATACCATAATAATTTTATTATTGATGTATTATATAAAATTTATAAAATTTTTTAGTGGCATAAAATTATACCGTTGCCCTATAGACGGGGATTTAATTAATTTCTTGTTTGTCCATGTTATATGCCATAACACAGAACCCTATCACGTATAGGTATTAATTTTATGTACGCTCACAAAGTCCGACAGTGCACACGTACACATATGCGACAATGTAACCTAACCTTTTTGCAATTCTAGCGAGCAACGATTCACGTTTGTATGAAAAACGTTAATGGCCGGACATTCGGCTGTATGGCAAGCAGTATCTATATACAAGCGGGTTTTTAGCGTGTTAAATGTAAGAGTCTTGGTAGTGCCATTCAATGCTTGAACATTTGCGACACCAATAAATAAACGTTGCTTCTCAATAAATTAAACTCACTGCAAACCGATGAAAATTTCCACTACTAAAAGACCGAAAATAAATTGCAAATAACTCTATCGTTTTTATATTCCTGACATTTAATCCAACTCTTTCCAAATTCTCAATCTTTATACTGTAAAAAATAAACAGTATTTCATCTGGATATCGGTATATCACTTCAATGAAACTAGTATTAAATACACATACGACTTGGGTGTATTTACTTTTGATTAGATAAAAACAAACACGTTGAAGATATAATATCAAGCGAGCAGAGTCGAATATAAATTTTCTGTCTAAATAAAAAGATATAACACAAGAAAAAAAAATATATATACATGTATATTTATAAGAGGAAACTATAGAAATAGATGGGAAGAAAAAAAAATATTCGAAGAAAGTCGACGTCGAAAAATTAGAGATGCGGGACGCGACACAATTAATTGGAGGGTGCACATCGTAGTAGTAGAAGGTATTCCTTGCTTCTGTTTGTGGCGTATTTAGCGACGACGAGTCCGCGGCGGACTACAGATGACTCTTCCCTCGGGCCGATTCATTTGCAGGCCAATTCCGTCATGCACCACATAGCCGGGAGCATTGAGCGTGCGGTATACGTACGCGTATATACTCTCTCAACCAACAAGAAAACCCAGCCGAATACCAAAGTACTTACACGCCTTCAAATGCTTTCTCTCGAGACGAATGTGAAAAATAAAATTTATTTTTTCTTCTATTTTTTAAACATGTTTTTAAAGCTGAAGGAATTTTTTTTTCTTTATACATATTTATATGTAAGTAAAAAATATTAACTTTGACATCAATTAATTGTACATATGACTACTGGTAAATTTACCTTCATAATTATGAGAAAACAAATAACCTTGACAAAAAAAAAATAATTAATTGTGAGGGTGCAATAAACGCCCACTGAAGATAAAATCTGTATATACAGTGGCAATGTGTGATATCTGTCGTTGATCCGACATTTTCGCACCGTGAATGTTTTACAGCACTGCGTGTAATAGATTATAATGCAGCACGTTGACTTTTGCATTGTATATTCTTACATGTTCAGAAAATAAATATAAACATTGTCGTCACGCAAGAGCGGATTTTATCCTTTATCTCCAGTCATATGTCTTGTCATAGATTCCTATATTTTTTTTACTTACACTCCTAACCAGACTCTTCACTATTTAATCTAATAAAACACAAAAATAAAAAAAAATCTCAACCGCTAAAAAATTCTACACTCTATTTAATTAAATAAAATAAAATTGAAACGTAATAAAAAATATCTCCCGCATCGTGCGTATAATATACTTTGCGCACATATATATTTACTCAAAATCACGATGAAAATGAAAGTAACAATTATTTGTTTTGGTGAGAGCAAAGGATTGACTATAAAAGTACACATATAAATATACATTTTACTACTTTTCGCTACACGTAAAATAATTGCCTGTGTGTCACGCGGTATCTTCAACCAAAATTTGTTGGCATCTGTTTTTTAGGCCGCGGGATGTGGACGAGTGTCGGCCACTAATTACGCCAGTAGTACTTATATATACATACTTTGTTTACACACCGCAAATATAAGAGCACTACGTTGGGGCATTCACGACTGGCATCGATCCACAGTGAGTGCAGAAAAGCATTGACTGAGGGGGCTTACCTGAAACAAGAGAGAAAGTACTGGGTTACTATACTGTAAATATATATATATGTGTATGTGTGTACATAAATTGGATGGAGGAAAAACAAACATGCAATAGTGGCTTCAAAGTGAATGAGTAAAAGTGCAAATAAATCAGAGCAATAAGGCAAACTGAGTCTCATTAAATTCTTCAAGTCAATGTCATATCGATGTAAGTAAAGAATTCACAATGAAGATGAAAAATATATGTTTATGTATATATATGTATGTACATAATATATTCCATCTCCGGTGGATTGAGAGGGTGAAATTTATAAGAGCGTGGGGTCGAGATCAGTTGAATAATAAAAGGAAATGGAATTTCAAAACGGCAGACATGGTATAAAGTCTTCTCTCTTTATATTGTTCCATTCTCATCTTCATTCGTTTCCTCATTCCAACGAGGTAATTGCAAGTCAGTTCTCTCTGTATATCTAAAGCGTTCGATTGTGCGCGATTGACTTTATGGCAATATTAAATCATATTTCATTATGATAGAATACAGAAAAGTCGAAGGCTCGATAATAATCCTCAAGAGAATCGTAAGTTCATTGAATAAGGAGTAATGGAGCCGAAAGTGAAGTAAAAATATAAGATGTTGGTATCTGTTCGTTCGGTTGACGTTGTTTTATTCGTCGTTTTCTTGGAATAATAATATGATGAAAATTAACAAAAAAAAAAAAAAAATATCTTCATTAGAAAGGAATATAAAAAAAAAATTGATGGTAAAATGAATTATTATCCGTTGTTCAAATTGATTTTTCATATTTTTTATCATTCGTTTTTACGTAGTGATGGTTATTAATTTATGGAGAATATATAATCTCATTTGTTGTTATTCAAAGTAATAATGCCTATTCACTCTGACAACTTTGTATTTTGACGTAAATCCGCTTTGTTGAGGATTAAATTCACGAGTATGTTATTGACTTCGCTAATTATCAAGCACTATACATCTACCTATTGTTACATATTTTGTAAAATCCTTTCGCAGTGATATAACAATTAATTTTTTCACTAATTTCGTAAAATGTCAATAAATTAAATATCATTCAGTATACATAATTAATTACATATTTTATAAATAAATAATACCACAAGAAATTAACGAAAATTGTAAAAATAAATTCAGTAATATAAATAAAACAATATATTAATAAATACTAAATGAATTATACAATTTTTAATATCGAATTGATATTTTTTACTCAATCACTTCATTTTTGATTAATATACTTCATTTGATTATTTATTAATTTATTTAAAATCGAGAATTTTGAATTCAATTAAGTATCATCATCAAAATTCACAATCAATCGTCCATATTCACATGAGAGAAAACGATAAGAGGACACACAGTGAGTAACATCGTCTACTACGTCATACTCATCAAATGAAGAACCGGAGACGTATTCCACTTCGGAAACATTAGAATTCTGAATGTGCGTCGCGGTGTGTTACCAATATAGATAGAAACGACGACGAAAATCAGTTAGTAGCATGACAACGTGCACAAACTCACTGTCACTGATTGAGATGGCTTGTTCGTCGAGTCTAGGATAATTTTTTTATTTTATTTATTTTTTTTCCTCCCTATTCTCTCTCAACTATTGAAAATTCAATTGGAATTTCAACAAAGTTCATTTCGCGCACTGCAATTGAATGATACGAGTGCATTGAGATATCTCTAAAGTAGGATTATGATTAATTTATCCAAAAAGACATACGTGCATACATATGTAGAAATAGAATTCATATAATAAAGTTTTAAATGTATAATATTATCATAATAAACTTGCGCATCACTTCACATATAAATTTATGTTCATTGTTAACTCAATTGCATAACATATATACGATATATGCATGAAAGATCCAGTTAAGGCTATATTTGAAATCGACATCGTGTACATATAGTTAAATAGATTCTATTTGAATATCTTCCGCCAGCTGTAACTCTCATGAACATTGTTAGATGGTCCATGAGCGGTTGGCTCAATGTGCATAAGTACTATCAGTCGCCTACAGCCAACCATATACATTGAAAGTGGTTGGTTGCATAGCAAACCAAGAGCCAAACCAAGCCAAGCTTCGAATGTCCAACGTCGTCGTAAATATCGCATTAAAGGCCTTGTGCGATTTAGCATCCTGTTATGGTTATGGAGGTATCGTGCCGTGTCTGCATGCTTCATCGTTAGAACGTCAGGTCATATGATACGATAGCTCAAGCATTTATGCTTCGAACATTCATATTGTATAGCGTGAAATAATGAAATTAATTTTAGAATTTTACGATATTAATTTATACATAAAATTAATATAAAATGTATATACGAAAGGTTATTTGGAAAATTAATTTTTATATTGAAAATAATAGTTTATAAATTGAAGAATTATCAAAATTTAATTGGTGATATATTACTACGATTGATATAATGAAAAATAATTGAGCAATTAATTTTTCATTTCATTTTCCATTTCAAATTCACAACGGTGTGTTGATTTTATCGTTATATCATGGGTAAATTTTGTGTTTTAATGCCATGGGGCATAGAATCGCAAAGATATATGTCGGTATCATATTTATATACACACACGTGCGCGGTTATATGTGCAGTGGTATTTTTATTATATTACTAAATAAAGCGATATAGTGCGAGACATATAGGTACATACAGGTGTGGACAAGCGGGCTTTACGATAGATCGTAAAATTTTGTATATAGTAAAGAGGAAATTGGTCAGCTCTACGCGTTGACATAACTTATATATCATAATATATTCTATGATGTATGTAATATGTGTATTAAAGCTGTCAGAAGGGAGCGAATAATTTTCCACAAAGCAAGAACATACATCGAAACTCCAAATGAAATAGCAAAATATATAATAAAAAAAAAAAAAATTTATCAAATATGTAAAAGAGAAAAAAAAATATCTATGACTTAATTTCTTAAATTCCCTTGGGTTTCCTAAGACAAATATCAGATTTAATCGCAGCCATCAATAATCCAGCAATTAAGAAAAAATATTTTCACCACGAGAATCAAACAATTTCCATAAGTAAATAATACACTAAAATATTATCGCAAACAGCGATCTCCACATCAATCAGACAATTTAAATACATTAATAAAATAAAAAGTATAAATAATCCATCGCACCGACAACAAGTTAAATTCTCTCACCATGAGAATAAACCTATGTATACACCACATACTATGCATTCATTTAATCTACTCAACCCTGGATATATTCGTCGATCCAAAACGGACCCGCCTACCTGCTACTAACAGTTGAAAGTCAGCACATATAAGATAGAATGAAACGATCATGAGCGTATATTACGATAATGATAAAAAAATAAAAAAAAAATAAAGAGAAGTCAACGCAAAACGCCCATAGCTCTGTTAAAAATATGTGACTCAGCGTTAATTTATTGCAAGAGCACTTTCATATTTATATATATATACTTATACGCACCCTAAACTATATACATTCTCTGATGTACACACATTATCTATATAACTGCTCACAGGCACTTGGAGCAACACGACATTTGGCGCCTCTTTAGATCGCCGAAAGCCGCAAATAAACTCGGATGACGCAGCCAACGTTTTACGATGGTAAATAAGACATCAAACAATTTAGACCGGCCGTAGTCTGTGGGTTTCGTTTTGTATGTGTGTGAAGACAAGGAGAAAGAAGAAAAAAAGATAGATCTGTATGTATACGTGTGTATATATGTAGAGAGAGAGAGAGAGGTAGAGAGTGAAGAGTAGAATTATCAGAAGGAACGTGAACGTGGAAAGGGAGGAGAAAGGATCGACGACGCGCACATTCAATGCTGGAAGTCAAAGTCTCGCCTTGTTCTCCATCCCAAGGAGACAACAACTTCATTAGGACCGTGCTCTCGTCTCCACTAAATTCAACTTCGCTTTCTCTCTTGGAATCTCCCTTCCTCGATCTACTATACCGGATTTCACGAACAGAGCGAACAGCTCATGAATATTTATGTGAGCCCTGTGGGCAAACCGTGTAGTGCGTATATAGCTTGGTCCGATGTCCATCCAAGTAACTCGTGCGTACAAAAGCCGACTATCTAACCTGTAATAAAGGTTCATTCGTTTGATATTTATATACATACCCATTCCTTTGGGATGCAACACATTTATATACAGATATAATTGTTTAGTAGAGTCTGACATGTAAATTGTATGGTGATATTTTGGAGTAAAAATGAGATAACAAATTATAACTTTTGATTAATACAATTTTTGTGTGAGATTAATTTAACAATATAATGATATTGTTCAGATTATTTGTTAATACTAGCTGTACCTGTCATTAGACAGATATTTCTAGCAGTTGTGGAAGGAATAAAAAGGAAGGAAAAGAAAAGAATGGGGCAAAGAGACAAAAAGAAGTGGTAATATCGAATTCCGTGCGTCTTCCTGATTTCCCTGGATGTCACTACCGCTAACATGCAGGAAAGTCTCCTAGGATTCCGACTAATCCCATTACTATATCCACCCGTTTTGGTACCTTGGCTTTTTCAAGTAGTTATATATGTACACAATTACACATATTCTATATGATATAGTTGTGGAAAATGAAGTAACTTGCTTGATTTTATAACTCAACTCTTTAAATTCGAGCAAATTTTAGTTGACTTATATGATGGAGATATATTGTGCATTTTTCGGTTCACAAAAGTTTTAACTGTCTTGTAATTGTCTCTTTATATTATTCAGTAATTTATTGAGTAACACATGTGTTTAAAAATTTTCAGTTGTCACGAATTTGAAATAAATTGAAAATAAATATTCACGGGACGATTAACTGGTTTATTCAAACGTGGTAATAACTTTCAGGAAAACATATGTTCACTATCTTATATGTGACATCGATGCTGAAATAGTCATGGTAGAAACGAGTTTATTAAAAGATTGCGTGTACGCCTCACTATATCATTTTTTTAAGCTAGTTTATTTTTGGAAGAAGAAGTGTATACATCCGGCTGACATGCCTAACATATAATAATACACCATCGGTGTGTCTGTCATCTATAAAACCAGACTTCAACTTGTGTTACCCTTTACAATCTCAATTGTCAATAACTCCCCCACGCACTCACCATATATTCTTACAGGGCATTTGGAAATCTGATGCACATAATAAGTATAAATATAACCGAAAAAATTTAGAGTGCTGTCGAAAGATTGAAGAAAAAAATAACATCCTATATACATTGACAAACATCACTTTTTACCTAAAGATTTCTCTTCAATTCTCACACTAAAAGCGTCGAAGAAATATAGTCAAAGGCATGGCCTAAAAAGTCCCCTTTAAAATTTTGGCGCAGTTACCTATCCTTTCATCTCAGAGAATACATTTTCATTTATTCTTCGGTCATCAAAATGAATAGAATGGGGGATAATATAAAAGAAAAATTTAGAGAAAGGATGAGAGGTGTGAGTGCGCAAAAGTGTACCGCGGAGACGAAAGTTAAAGGAAAAGACCAGTGAAAAAGAAACATGAAGGAGTCATGGTACATTATGTATACTTCTCCCCATCTACTTCTTGATGTTTACCTAGTCTTCACGAAAATATACATCTATATATATATATATTTTCCATTTATATACAAAAAGGATCTCACACTAAATAGACGATATATTTATTTAACAACTCATTTATACACCAGTAAAATTAACGTTATTTTAAAGTTTTATTTTATTCATATTTTTTTTTTTTTCATCAATAAAATATTTCCTGCAAAATTCAGAGTACACTAAGTATATAAATAAAATGGCTTTCATACAATTATCTAACATTTTATCAGCGAGGTAGCACACACGATAGTGTGTATATACGAACAACCGGTAGAAGTTATCGTTGCTCCATATAACATCGTGTTTTGTAGCTATATACACATTGTATAGATACAACAACAGAGGGGAAGGATGAAGAAGAAGAGAAAATAGATTGGTCAGGGTAAGTCTGATCGTTATACTTCGATGTCGCGTTTACTCTTAACCCAATGGTTGCACGAAGCACCACATTACTTCACAATAATAATGTGCAATCATATAACTATAGATAAGGTACGTGTGCTTTCACCAATATGTTTCATTGTCCGCACTATGTGAACTGATATTATCACAATGCATGCTAGCTATATAGTTACCGCAATAGATATTTATCACAATTAGGTTATTATACATATTCATTTGATTATCGTATTTTTAATTTTTATGAATGATAAAAAATTAAATATTTTTTTATTCATTGTATAGTTTATATACGTGAAGTTTCAATTGTTCAATAATTGATAGTGAACAAACGATTGACATAATTGGATGAAATTGATCTGACGCGCATTAAAGTTTGAAGATTGGATTTTTATATATGTATTTAGAAACGATAGAATGAACGCGAGATCCCTGACACTCGATAGCAAGTGCAAACGAACGTTTGATTAAAATCGACATCAATCCAATCCCTAATTTGAACGGTCTTGTCGTTGGTGGATCAAGAGTTAGAAGAAGTAGTAGCAAAAGTAAAGGCGAGAAGGAAAAGAGAGATAAAAAAAAAATAAGGAATGAAGAAAAAACGAAATTTAAAAAGGAAAAGGCGAGATGAAGGAAGAAGAGGAAAAAAGGGAAAAAAAAAATGTGGAAATGGAAGAGAGAAAATAGGTTAGTCGAGGCGAATTTATTCGATGCTGTAGTATTGGCAACTTAATCGATATCGAGAGTCGATAGGTCGACGAGCTATGTCGAATGATCTGGCTGCAGAAAACGTATACGATTGTACCAGGTAAAATCTCGCGGCTAAAGCTTACCGCCACTACCACGAACCTTTTCTATATTCGATTAATAGAACGTCGTGAAACGATAAAATGGACAAGAGTGCGAGAAGTTAATCAAATAATCCAACTCTCTCGCTAGGTTTTTAAATCAATAATCAATCAAACTTGACAAAATGACTAGTCTTTTTTTACTATTAATTTTCCAATAACATTTAATAATAAAATATATTATCCAGAAGATTTGCAAAATAATATGAAAATTTCTTATATTAATTAATCGTAGGATCACAATGATGGGAGAATATTCACGTTGAATATTGCATGCCAATAATGAAGGAGCATTTAAAAAAAACCCACTCAGGAGTGAATATCCAGCGATAGCCAGAGACAAGGCGATTTGATAATTAGAGTTCGAAGACCATTTTACTGGAACAAAAGATTTAATTAATCCTATCCCAATGAAAAATGCAAATTGGAAGGGTCGAGAGAATATTTGCATCAAAGAGTGATAACCACCGCTTCTCATCGGTCCGCTTTTTTTTTTATCGTTAAGTGGCCCAATCGATAAAGTATATCTAACTCGTAGACACACTCACAGATATGGGTCGACGAATTTTATTATTCATAATTATTCATTATACTTTTGAATAAACGAAGATTTATACAGTGCTACTGATGACGTCAAAGCGAGAGAATTACACAGGTATACATTTTTCAAATTAAAATTATGTGTGTTTGCAAGTACTGTTTCTAGAAATAAATGAAAATAGTAGATGGTTTGGAATAAATTGTTGCAACCAAGTTTCAACTGAGCCACCGATTCCGCATTGTATAATATACATATATATATACATATGTATATATGTAATACAGCAGCGCGGCCATGTCGTCCGAGTACAGTTAAAGCAAATGAGAAAATATACCCCAGAGCACTTTGCGCGATGGAAAAGTTATTTTTTCGAATGGCAAAACGATATCTTAATTTCACCGCTTCAACGTGCATGCAAGCTCGTTGCACTAGCGCAAAACTTTTAATAAAGTTGGTTTGCTTCTCACTTTTTTCATATATTTTTTTTTTTCCTCTTCACTACAAGATCCAGCGTTTCTCACACTCGTTCTTGCTCACCGCAACCGCGAGTACTGTGCAACGTTGTCGAGAAAAGTGTGAACCCACGAAGAAAGAAACCCTTTTAAAATTTTCGTCGAGGAAACAGATTTTGTCCCTCGATTGCGTCCTCACTGCGTTGCCCTCATTCTCAATTTTTTTTTCTCACTCTCATTCTCCATTTTATTTTTCTCTCCAATTCTTTTTTTCTTTCACTACTACTACTACTACTACTGCTCGTTTCCTCGATCTTTCTACTTTTTCCCTGCTCTCGTTGGAAGTTAGTGGCAGGATCGAAAGAGCAAAAAATAAAAAATAAAATAAAAATACGTAACAAAAAAAAAAAATACAACAACTACCACTTCTACACCCTGCTTCAGCATATATTCTCAACTGCTTCCAGTTATTCCTGAACGTACGTGCATCCATCGACCCACCCTCATTTTTTGTTCTTCATTCCCCATCTCTTCCGCACATGGCGTGCACTTGAAGAAACCAATTAAATTATATGAACACAATCATTTATATATATGTACAAATATAGATATATTGTATGTATGAGTGCGTGAGTATATTGTATAATTGAATATTAAGATAAATAGATGACTTATATTGTGCTTAACATTTGCCCGAGGCATTTATATAAAATTACCGTAAACTTAAATATACACAAATCAACCCCTATTGTTCTAGATATATACGCATACAACATCAAATTTCGCTGCCGCCAAGCTTTTAAAGACTCGTGAACTGGTGTACACCTGCCAAAAGTACCCGAGATATAATTTGTAATTTAATTAAATCCGTTATTTACTGTCGTAGTATATACCAGAGATCCCAAGTTTTCCAAAAGAGGGAGAGGAGTTTTGCGTTTGTGATACGGGGCAGTGGGCGACGGTAAGAAAGTCACGAGTATTTTCACTGGCGTTGGAAGAGACGACTGAAACTGTTAACGAGAAAGTAAAGGAAGAAAATAGAAAACTTGTGTTTGCCGCCTCTTTGCCCAACATTCTCTAGCTTCACCAACCCAACTGCAATAAAGCTCCAGGTGAAATAGTTTTATGATCACTAGTAAACAGTCTGGAAAACGAAGTAATCTGCGAAAATCTTCAATCCCCATCCCACTTTACTCTTTTCTCATTTACTTATTTCCTCAACTTGGCTCGTCGTCATCTATTTCTCTTATTCTCGCACGAATACTACTGTTAAATTATCACTTACATCCATCTATTCCTTTACAATTGTATATAATTTCTTTCCAAATTTCCAATCGATTCCCCATCGTCAGAGACAGATGGAAAAAAAAATGTAATGAAGCTTGGTTCGAATACAAATGTTTTTCCTATTGTAAACTTCGAATTTAAATGCAAATACTCAAGTGAGAGAAGTACTATGAACAAATGCAACTGTACAATAGAATGTTAAAGAGAATTAGGGGTGAAAACTGGGGCGCATTTGACACGATAAACGGATAAAATCGACGATGACCATTAGGTATTTTGGTATAACTGTACAGACGATCGTAAAACTTAACGGTACACAACGAGTTTGTACACACAGAGTTCATACACATTGGCTTACAACGTTTAATTAATACCAACTTCACGGATACTTGATAACTAAATTCATTTCGTTACAGTTGTATCATCAATTATATCCAACAGACAAACCAAATATAATCATTATGTTAATATCTAAACATGCAAAAATGCATCAATTCTTTCAGTAAAAAAAAAAAATGATGATAAAAATTATAAACCAAACTGATAGAGTTTGATAGGAATAATTTGACATCTATCGAACAAATCTAGTTCATGAATGTATGTGTCTACGTCGAAGAAGATCTATTATAAAGAACAAAATATTTGATGTGGAATGAGAGAAAAGGAATTATAGTGATATGTTGAACATGCGAACTGAGATAAAACCAAAAGCGTGTCGACGCGGTCCAGTAGAATCGCTGTTCGTAAATCGGATCCAATAGTCGAACGCCGGAAGTACGGAAGGCTCTAGAGAGAAGCATGCATGCATAATTCCTACAAGGGCAAAACCGTGTGCAATGCACGAATGCACAGCTTTGTCTGGGTTTTGTCAAACTTGCTTTACACACGATCGCGCCCAACGATTTATAAAGGTATGTATCTACATATACACAATATGTCACTCTCTGCGTATACATACATGGAAATTTTGCTCTTCAACACTATATCTACCATGTATCGCTGAACAATATTGCGAAATATACTGGCACCTGTACACTCTTCTCTGTTTTGAAAACAACTCATACTATTTACTTTGGTAAAATTTCAACTCTTATTCAAAGCTGTATATTTAAAAATCCATTCACGTTGGGAAGATAAAATTGTCCTACATAATTACGGGAAATATAACTTAGAATTTAATCACGATGTATACAAAGGCATGGAGAGCACGAATAGCTAATAACGTGTATTGATCTGAGCAAGTAGTTAGCTACATAGAACCATGCTAATGCAGAATAACATATAGTACGTTACAAGATGGAGTTTGTCGAAAAAGAACTAGGAAAAGGGATGTTGGTGAATTGCTGTTGCACTTGCGATGGAGAAACATGCCAAAGTGAACGGTGCCAAGTACCAACTTCTCTTGTTAGGAAACAATTAAGGAATGCGGGGTCGCAAAGGCCATCTCGACCTCCAACAATTTTACGTGTCGCCATCGTACACCAGTGAGAAGTCCAAGTTTTTCAAGATTGCACTCTATACATGCGGGTATAATGATACAAAGCGTATAAGGGTAAAGAAAAAGTCGCCAAGTTTCTCCCTGTAGTCTCTATTTTCACTTCTGTTCTCCACGGTATCATTCTCTGATGTGTGCTCCTTTCAGTATAAATACATTGTATATGTATAAAGTGCATTCAAGTAGTTTCTAGTTTCAACTTGGCAAAAATGGAGGCGGTTGAAGTGTGAAAAAAAATCACTTGCTTCGGTAAATAGGAGGGGTTGAATATTGTGCTTATATGTATGTATGTTCTCTAACATTGTTCATCTTAATTTCCAACTTCCTGTCCTGGTCATCGAGTAACACGATCAACGGAAACATTAATATTCTACAAGTACAAAGATGTTAAACAAGCCCTACATACATTCTCTAATGTATATCAGTCTCGTCATCGTCGGTGGCGTCGTGGTGTGGTCATGGTCGTTGCCACATACATAAGTACATACTCATTCAATATATTTAACGCACTGGGGGCTTCATGGCGTTCGCGCGAACGACATTGTTCCCTGCACCAGTTGTACATGCGGTATCGGATTTTGATGGGGGCCATGCGGTTGTGTTACGCCTGGTACAGGTCGTTAAAAGGGGACGATCCCAGTTGCAAGTCCTTTGGTCGACCATTACAAAGCATTAATACCAACCCTGTGGACTATTACCATCCTTTCCCCGACACGGGTTACGGGTTATAACACTTTTTTTCCTCTTTTTTATTTTATTTTGTTCACCTTCCGAACCCTAAGTTGCGTTTTCGTGTCTGCCACCCGTTTCTAGGGAAACATTGCTTTTGTTATTAAAATTCCACTCGAACGCGCTCGTAACCACCTAAAAGGCTTTCGATTTTTCTTTTATTTTTTAATATGTATTCACCACCAAAAGACTTGGGGTATGTAGTGAAACAAATAAATCTAACAGAGCTATTGAGAAGCTTACAAATAACTGAGCAATGTTTAATTTTAATATTATTAGATATTTTTCGACGTAGGTTTAAAATTGTTATAACGCTGGTGTAATAATTATGACGACTCATCGTATACGACACGTAATTGTTATCATGCTAATTCTATGTTATCAATGATTGCACATGAATAATCAAATGTGGTTTATATAAAAATGATACGTTACATGACACATTTCAATACACGAGACTGTATCAATTTACCCTCAAGAGCTGATATAGATGTAGATTTCTTTATTAATATTTACTTTTTTTTTTTTTCAAGGGGACTGAAGTATATGTCCGCGCATCACTCTTTTTCTCCTCCGGTTTCTCTTTCACTCACTTTTGTCGTTGTTGATATCGCTCGTTTCAGATAAAACCAAATTCAATTTCCGACCGCTACCGCGCGCGTAGCTCTCCCTCGCTTATTTTCATCGTTCTTATTTTGTCACTCCTTCGTGTATTTTGTTGAAAGAAAAATAAGACATGAATGAACGCGCGCGCGGGCCACTCTATGACGACGAAAAAAATATGTCGGAGGGTTGCTGTGACACGCCGATATCAGCGTCTGCTTGAAAAGATATTGTGATAAAAAAAAAAATTGGAAAAGAAGAAGAAGAATGTTACAATAGCTTTTTTTTAAGAGAGAATATTTTGTTAATGCGAATTGAAGCTACAAAAAGAATTCATCCACTCTATGATAATATAAATTTATATATTTATATATATTAATATTCTATGATAATATTAAAATACCTCAAAATGTCTGTACTAGAAATTTGCGTCCATGTTTAATAATCCTCATATTTATAAATACATTATCATGCAGACAAGCGGAAATTTATCTGCCGTCGTTATTGCTCGCATGTGTAGATGTGTGAATAAAATCTAAACATGCTTTGAGTAACGCAATTGCTAGGATTACTGGCGGTGTGTTTATATACAAGTATAATACACGCATCATAATTGCTTCACTCTAGCGTCATCATTAATTACTTTCTTGATTATTCTCATACATGTTGAACAATATTCCTAATATGCATCACAAAATTATCCACTGTGTTTCACATTCCTACATTTTTTTTTAACGTTGTTTTATAAATAATATCAGGATTATTATCATGAAAATTTTATTTATCCACGTTTGCAGGTCGTCGAAAAAACGTGTGAAACAATACAGTTCACGAGGAATTTTTAATTGGAAGAATTCACGATTAAATTTCACCAGATTTTTAACATCTCAGTAGAACAAAACATTATGCAGTCATTATATTATTTTTTTTTTTTCCATTTATATTATTTTACTTCAGTTCCCTTGCTTCTATTTTTCATTTTCTCTCTCTTCACTGTCACACTATATATAAACTCTCGTCGTCGCATATATGTATACGTATATCTGTTCACGCTGGTAAATCTTTGTCTTGATCGCTTGCTGTTGCAACGTCGCCTCAGAAAGTTTACATGCTGAGTACAAAATGTTTTCTCAAGAACAAACATGACGAAAAGCAACAAAGACAATATAGAAAGTGAACGAGTAAGGAAGAAAATTATATATATATGTATATATGAAAGAAAGAAAATCCCTCCGAGGATTGAGGTGCGAGGAATGCAGCCATACACACCGCAAGAATATATCCGGCTCTTTACTCGTTTCCCACTCCTTAGAGGCTTTCTGAGACGACAGACACACACACATGTATGTAATCCCACTTTTTTCTTCTTGATTTTATATCTCATTTTTTTCTTTCATCATTCTCGAACCTATTGGAAAATCTGTCGACACGATATCTATTTAAGTACAACAGATGTTTTCTTTTTTCATGTATTTATTGTCAATAACATGAGGGAATAAAACGATTCGTTCAATTTTTTATCGACGTACACAAAAAAAAATGTAAAGATTAGATACGTTAAAATGTATATACCTTTATATAATATTGGAAATAAATTTTATTTGGACTGCAATAAAGAATCTGAATATATCGATATGTCTAATATTCCTCTCAAAATTTATAAGGTAATAAAATTCGCCAATAAATTGTACATTGAAACGTTGCAGTGTCTTTATGCAGTCATTTATTATGGAGAATATCGAGAATGCCTGTGCGGTTCGCATTATAACCTTATGTTAGATATGTATATACATATAAATATATACATTCATCTATAATGTATATAAGTACATTCAATCGCGCTATCTTTCTTTCTCTTATGCACTTTTATTCACTGGTTTTTTGTCATCCACATTGAAACTAGAAAAACTAGCGTACGGCTCTTCATCTCCTCGAACTTTGTGCAAAAGTTTATGGCGTATATATAAGAACAACAAGAAATGAAGACGTGGTGCGGTTGAAAGAGCACAAGAAAAAGATAAAATAAAATAAAAATTTATATATATACCAAACCTCGAGGCATATATCTTTCAGCAAAAACGTTGAGACAAGTAATAAATGTCTAGAAACTTATTGTTAATACCTGAATAGTGATTCGCCGAAGAGATATATAAATTAAATAAATATATAAATTAAATAAATATACAATGAAATAATATTGAGAATTCAAGTGATTTTTGAGTGGTATAAAATCTGTAAAGAAAATATATTGGACGTTAATTACAAATCACATTTAAAGTTAGAGCTTTTACATTCACGTGAGACCAAGCGAAAAGCGCTTGCGCATTTACATATATATATGTATATATATATATACTTGTAATGTCGTTCATTACCAAGTCCTATTGCGAAACCAAAGCTAGCGAATAGCCGCGCTCGTGCAGCTTTTAATCTTGAAAATCTTAAGGTATAACATATACCTCCCTTAACGTCGACCAAACACAAACCTCACAGTGTGTATATAGCTTCACTTTCAAGTACATATATACATGCACTTGCTCATCCTTTTATATACTTGAACATTTTCGTTTTAAATTTATTTTCCAACTTCCAAGTCTCTCTCTCTCGTCCTCACTCAATCTTTTATTCCTATTGCCATGCTCGAACACTCTATCCTTCAACCTTTACTATTAATCACCAGTTACTCTGTCTTATTCTCTTTCTTCTTTATACTTAATTTTCAATGTTTTTTTTTTCACCCTTAATTCCCAAACATTATTCACAAATTCCACTGGTTATCATTCACCACCACTGTACAAATTTAGATATCTCAAATTTTCTTATGCTTGAATTACGAATAAGTGTAAAGACAACTTTATCAAATGTATATACATATATTAATGTATGTGCTTATATTAAAAATGAGAAGGAAAAGAAGAAGAAAAAAAGCAGTAGAGGTTAGTTGCGAAATAGAAAAAGTTTTTAATTCGCTTGGTGGGATTGCCCCTGAGGGTAATTTTCTTAACCCCAAGCCAAGTATAAATCGATGAGAGAAACATTTACTACCTCACTATCCACTATGTTTTTTTAAAGCTTAAAATTTTTTTTTTCCTTAACTGCATATAACCTAAAAAATTATAAAGAAAAATTATGATAATTATTACGATATCCACTTTTACGAGTTTACAAATATGTATTATAAATAACCTCTCTCTATATACACATATATTGTCCGCATTAAATATATATTTATAATATCTGTAAAAACTTATTCCTACCAGTGTTATAGTATATTCATATCTAAAATAAAAAAATGAAAGAAAACTTTAAAATCATTCAAACATAATTTGCTTGCCAATTTACCATATATGTTTAAAAAATTCATACAAAGAAAATAATTATTCGTGCTCCAATTGAAAAACTTAATTAAAAAATATATATTACATTAATAAATATTTATTAATATATATTACATCAATTACATCCGTTAAAAAAATTTAAAAAAAAAAATATAAATATCTACAATATTATTTTCTTTAATTATCACAATTTATTTATCTAAAATATTAAACTAACAATCAAAATTCATAAGATAATCATAAATATACATATAAACATGCACGTTAATTCTGTTTATTTGTATCACTGTAATGATAATCCATATCGTAGTGTAGATATGTAATTGACAATAACTCGGTATATTCATAGTATAATTGCACAAGGAATGCACGAATGCACATCAGTAAATGTATGTGCATATGATGTGTCTATGTAGATACATATGCTTCAAACAACAGTATATAAATTCGATTAACGGATCGGGCTAGAGAGAAGCGCGTCGGAATTAATATCCGTTCGGTTAGTTACCAGAAATTCGATAGGGAAGGCTTACAGTTCATAATGATATTATATGTATGGGTGAAAGAGCGAGAGAATTCATATACTAATACTAATATACCGTTGAGATGTAGCGAATTTCATTTCTGTTATGTAGGTACCGGATATTCTGAGCGCACATAATGATAAGGGAATACCACACGTTATAGAAAGCCGCAAAGGAGCTCTACTCGATTACATTTTACCACCACCATCATCACCATCATCATCATCATCATTATCATCACTATATCACCATTGTGCCGCGTTTAAAACCACAAGGATAATTGGAATAAGATTACTCGCATAAATATTACAAATATGAAATGAATATAAATATTTAGCTTCATAATAATCAATACTATTTATTTTTACCGGTATAAATAAATGCACGTGTAAATGTATGTATATAATAATTACTTCCACGAATGTATTGAAGTTCTTTGAAATTTATTTCTATTCATCTGTGAAGAAATAATAAATATAGCTATGCAGTGAAAAAGAATAATAAATATATTGTAAAATTCCTCAGTATAATGAAAATCGTGCGCCTTTATTGAAGCAAAAAATGAAAAAAAAAAAGAATTTTTATAATTCTCTCACTACGTATATAAAAAACGAGACTTTTTCATCGCTACAAATTTTACATCTCAGCGGAAAATATTTTTTCCTTCCCAATTCTGCAACAAATTTTTTTTTTAATTCATATTCTGATTAAGGTGCTTAGCAAAGCGAGAGCATAACCCTTTAACTCATTCGCATTAGCCGTGAATTTCGAGCGTATTTTCTCAAAACACACAAGTCTAAACACGTATTTCCATCTGATGGTTTACATATATATATATATGTATGCATGAACGCGTTGTATACATATGTATAGTTTCTATACTCATCTCTCATCCCATCGGATACCGACCTATCTATACATAAAACGCACATATACATTCCGTAAAAGCGTGTTTGGGTATATTACACACACTCACACTTGGTCGAGAGTATATACACTCCTCCTATCCGGGCCGTTGTGCCGAGACCGACCATTCCACATTCCATTCGAGAGACCGTCTCTCCCTCACAGCACTATACTAGTATAGTAATGAAGTCAGTGCGAGCGTTCTAAGCCCTCTAGTAATATCGCGTGGCAGGCCAGCATGAGATAATATTAGTGATGTATGCTACTGACGGGCTTTTGGCCACTACCCTCGTACGCATATATGTGTTACATATATACAAACATTTTTACCACCCTAACTCCTGTCCGTTCATTCTTAAATGATTTAGAGGTGCGTCTCAACAACGGGAGAAAAAAAAGAGATGAGAATAAAAAAAAACACACACACACACATACATACACATTTTTGATCCCCCTTATATATAGTCCCTCTACTAATTCACCATCATACACGCACCAAATACTAATGTGCAATGCCATAGGTTTTTCTTAGCGTGTTAAGTGACGATTTTCACGGTAGATTTAATTTTTACTGTGATATTATTTATTCACACATATATTAACGTATACATAAACACATAAATAGCACATTGATCTTATTTATGGTGTGCGTATAATCAATAATTGTGTCTAAATGAAATTAACAAAAGCAATTCACTTATTTAATGACATTAAATTGTATTATTATTTATTTATTTAATCATTTATAATTTTTTTTTCTTTTATATAAAATATGTACTGTCAATGAATAATTTGCCTGATTTTCAGTTTAATTTTATTCTTCCGGTGCATGACAATTTTGCTTTTTTGAATGTGTAATATATACAAATACACAAATCGATATAAATTATTTCGTATTTTTATTCTGAGATTTAATCAAATTGTAGCCGAATAACCCTGTTGTCTCAATCAACAGAGCGTAACACCCCGAACTAGCTCTCTAACTGCTCAAGGGTGACAGGTCAATCACGCATGGTGATCGCGACAGCGCAACAATGTCACTCTACTGTTCGTTATATGTCTGGGTAAGTATATAACACGTACACGTGTATGTCTTTATATCACGCGCGTTTCAACTTGTATAATATTCTAATGCTGCGTGTGGCTGTCACTCAATTAAATAAATAAATTGTATATATACGATGAAATAAATATATATACAATTGAATTAATTTTTCAGATGAAGTGTAAGTATAAATCTACACGCATATATTTTTATATTACGCGCCCATGTACATGTATATAAAAGTACATTGAGATATATGTTAATAACACTGAATGAAATATACGATGAAAGAAAGGACAAACCTTTGTGATGCCGCAAATGCGAATGGCCACAGCAAGGTTGCTCAAAGTAAGCGTGGCCTGGATGAGAGCCGGCTGGCCTGTTGGCCTCGCTCAGTCCCACAAGTTGGGCCAAGACAGCTGCTAGTACAGCTGCCCTTACCAACACCATTCCACATCTCATGAATGATCCTCGTCGTTGCAGCATTTCTTTTCCCTTTGCTCTATTTGTATTCCAACACGTGTTGTATATATCCCAACTAAATATTAATATTCACTAACGTGGTGAGTTTAAATATTTTTCCTTCCTTCTGTTTTATTTTTTAATTCACTGTCAATTTATTCCGTCACTCTTTAATTATATAATCACAATTATATATTAATCCACGAAGAAGAATAAAAGAAAATTTAATAAATGTTTCACTGTATGGAAGGTATATGTTTTGGTTTATACTTTTTATAGCCTTGAATTATTTTTTCGTGTGATGATTGGCTGTTGTTATTCTTGCGCTTGAACGTACACAAACAGTGAGAGGAAATATAGCAAATTTACTCGTGGATATATAGTGATATATTGAAATTGTGTTGCTCTGTATATATACTTGCTTTGCTCTCTACTGCACACTGAGGTAAAGAAGTAAGGCAGCGGCATTAACACACTACATTCAAACAAGGTGAGCTTCACTGAGTAGCGTTGAGAAGGACAAAGGAATTCCTCTGCTACAACCCCACCATCTCATGCGGAGAACGTTCTGAAGCGAGTTGCAATCGCAGGTATACGGTTAAAATAAAAATCAGTTGTTTAACAGTGTGCATTTGTGTATGTTTGTTTTAAATAATATTTTATTGTTTCTTCAAATTCAATTGGGGAATTAAAAAAAAATATGAAAATATATAATTATTTTCATTTAATTATTTGATAATTTAATTATTGAATTCTTCGAATATTTTATTTACCACAGATGTTTTTATATAAATATTCGGATGTTTATACTTGGATTATTTATCAAACGAGTTGATTCAACATATCATTGCCAAGTTGAGACATAGTATAATCACAATATGTCCTGTTATTTTTTTGTATAATCAATTACGTCATTAAATAAATTCTGATATGGTATAGGACATAGATAATTCGATAGATAATACCATTAATCGAATTGGTTGAAGTATTTTATAGATTGCACACAATAAAACACTATTTATATTTTCTCGTTGTTTAGCGACACGTCACACACAATATTATACACACACGCACAATTATACACAAATTCACATACCCTGATAATAAATGAAATAATTTGAAGAACACGTTAAAAAAATTAAATACATAAAAATCAGAAAATGAGAAATGTGTTAGTGAGCGTCACATCTGTTTCTCAGGTTTTTGACTGTGTTACCAGTCATTAAAAGTATTTACACCTCGAAACAACGAAAAAGACACTGTACTACCGCCTCCACATCTCGTATGTTTTTTTCACACTGAAAAACCATTCGCGGTTGACAAGCGTTTTCTCTAGCACTTGCGTTTGTCATCAAGTCAATTTAAAACATCGCTCGCAATTAGTCATTCAAAACATCCACAATGTAATAATTCAAAATAGAATTTTACTCGTTAACAAATTTGTAAAATATACAGTTTTGTTTTTTCCTTTTTATCTCTAATATTATTCTTTTTTTTTTTCACGAGAAAAAGGAAGAACAAGTGTATAAGCACTTTATTTAACACCGAAATAGCGTGTAAACCTCCCCCGTCAGAGGTTGCGCCACGACTGTTACCCTCGCTAGCCGATTACCGCGTTGTGTGAAGGCCTCGGTGGGGCTCGGATTATTTCGGCAGAGCTCGGAACACTGTCGAGCAAACCGCTCAGGCCGGAGAAGCGGCATGGTTGCATGTACATAGTGTATAGACTGTAGAGGAGCTGTGTGTGGAGCCTGTCCAATCCGCACTCTCGACCGTCGTTGCCTCCAAGCACCCACCCTCTTTGTCTTTCTCTCTAGCGCTCTATCTATTATATAAAATACAGTATACATATGTACATCCTTTGTTACTCTCTCACTTCCACTCATTCGAAACTTTATTTTACTCACTATAAAGATAATTTTTTTTTCTCTCGGATTCCCCACCTGTCTTCAAGTTACGATGACAACAGCTTAATCAGTGAAATAAATTTTATACATTTATATATCTAATTTTCAGTAAATACATAAATGTAATTTCAATAATTTTATTTGAAAGAAAAATGTTGAATTAAATTTTTTACAGAGCTTAATTTGTAAAACGTTTATAATAATTCGTGTAATTTATTTAATAATTTTATTCGGTGAATTGGAAAAAGGAAATTTTGTTAGTTGAAAATTTTGAATTTAATTGTATGTAAATAATTTGTAATTAATTCATCATCAGATATATTATGAAGATATTAAAATATAAGATAATAAAATAAAAGAGCAAGTGAAAGTAGATAATGAGAAAGAAGTAATACGAGTCACTGTCAAGTTTTGCTGTTTCGTGGGTTTTTCAACTCAACTGAAAAGCGAGAAAATGATATACGAATAAAGAGAGGAATGAGAGTGAGAGTGAAAGAAGCTAAGAGGCCTTCGCCAGAAAGAGCGTCTGCGACGAACAGCAAATCCCATTTCATTGAAATAGTTTAGAATTTCATGAGATCCTGAGCGAGGTTGGTGTACGAGTTTTGTGCACTCTCGCTTCTAACGCTTTTTGCGCTTTTCAAGGAGCTTCTGCTTTTGCTATGTCGTCGTGGTCATACAGTTTCTTGCAGACAAAAATGCACTGAGATCATCAGTAAATTAAGAAATATGCTACAACTTATACATCTCACATTCTATTAGCTAACAATGTTAATAATAAAGTCTTTATATTATTTTTATCGTAGTTAATAATATATAAATCTACTACTAAAGACAAAATAAAAATAAA
>JAQQBR010000002.1:6581532-6602322 GCA_030347285.1 Microctonus hyperodae
TGTATAGTTCTTTTCTATTTTTATTTTTTAAGAGAACAAAATAAATTTTAGTATATTCTTTATCGTTTCTTTGCATGCAATTTCACGCGGAAAACCATATGATATACATTTGGATCGAGTGAGAATCCCCCTTGCGAAAAAAGTTTCAAGTTGTGACATATTGAACTCGCTCGATATACGTTTACTCAAATAGAAAAGCAAAAGATCCACTCTGTGCATTTTTCTGTCATCTGTGTGAAGGAGAGAAAAAAAAAGAAAGAAAAAAGAAACAAAATTCACCAGTCTTCTAAGCGCGACGCGAAAGTTTTGCTCTTTCACTCACTGCGAAAAGTCTTGAAAGCTGCGGGATACAAAAAATACGACAGGGGGCCGTGTATATAGTAGCTGTGAAAACGGTGGTGCGGGTTTGCGTGACATGCAGACACGCGATATTATAGTAAGAAAGAAAAAAAAAATACAATGCACAAACTGAGTTTGTTGTCCATGAAGAGTATAGTACACTCATACATATATTATTTGTATCCCAAGCATTATATAGAAGGAAATAAATGTCCGTTGGTTCATGCAAGTTCCCAAGAGAGGCCTTATAGATTCTCTATAGACGTTGCACTGTAGAACTTGATCCCTCGTATAATTTCCATAAAACTTCTGATCGTTCTTATGAGCACGTTCGCAGCAGTTTTGTCGAGATTTCACGTGCCTTTATACAAATATAAAATATAGAACACGTTGAAAGGTAAGAAAAGAAAATAAATAGAAAAAGATTGAAATAGTTAAATGTAAGAATTGATACGATATATTATTCGATGATAGCAGCTTATACATAGTTCAATAATTCTTTACATTTATATTAAATAAATGTAGAAGAAATTTCACCGCTGAGTATAACTAAATCTATATTAAATATTCATTGACGATCAAACGGACTTGAAGTATAATATACGTCTATATATATGAAGATGTGTGCATTGTACATGGATAAATGTACGTCAATCGAGATAAACTATGAGAAAAACTAACGCAGGAATATTATTGATTAGAGTTGAAAATTTTGTTTTTAAAATAGATATACAAATTTATATATTTATATGTACGCGCAATGACGAACAACAACAAATCGGATTTGAGAGATTTTGTGACTTTAAACATTGAACTTTACTATCAAGAATTTACGTCTTTCCATTTGTATCTGGAATGTGAAATAAAATAAAATCTTCCTGCAGGGGAAAAGGAAATAATAGAAGAATAAACAAATAAAAGTAAGTATAAAGAAATAAATAAATGCCTGACGTTTGGATTTCAAATTTACGTATAGTCTATAGTGATATGCTTGAGAAATATAAATATGATTCGTGTATAAATACATATATATGCATAGATATAATATACAAAGCTAGCTGCTGTAAAAAAAATATAGGAATAAAACCAGTATTATGTATACGAGGAAGTAAAACACGCCGCTGGTCGTGCCCAATGCTAATGTCTTCTTCCCGACCCTTCCGACCGACAACGCCACTCGGACCCCACTAAATTATACTTAATATCTACGCGCCATGCCCCTCACTTATATCGTCTCTACAGCCGTGACCTGCAACACATGTTTCGTCCTCACATATATATAATGTGCATATACATAATATAATCTATATGCACATTAATTTTTCTTTCTAATAAATTTTCTTCCGTTTCTTTTGTTCTTACTCTATCAAATTTTCTTCACCCACGAGCTCATACTTTCCATCAGAATATATTTTCACACTCACATTTATTTTAATAATAACTCCTCAACATTCATCGCTAGAAAATAATCTCACATATTTCAGTCATCCATCTACAAACATATACTATCATCTTCAACTTTAACGAATCCTCGTAGAATATAAAATTATCTGAGTGCATATAAATATAACGCGCTGCTCAGTAATTTATTACAACATCAACACCCAGCTCTTTGTCATGAAAATTCGGCTTACATTACTTCATTTATATGTCACGCCTCGTCACGATTCGTCCAACCCTCCAGTTGAAAAAAAAAATTTCAAAGTAAAAAGAACCACACACAATATTCATCCATAAAAATAATTAAGTTTGAAAAGAAGAAAAAAAAAATATCAGATGGGGAATCAAAAAGCCCTAACGCCTGTACAATACCTACATAAACGTGCTTGTGTATAAAGCAAATAATCCATATTATAGATGTTTTGTGATTGTAACTGTATAGATATAATATACACATGAAGAGATTTTAGGGGACTATAATTCCCAGTTTGACAAAGCCATTTAGGTTGACGGGCAAAATGCAATACACATGTGAGAGAGATCCATGAGGTAAACTATAAGCATTTGTACAACTAATGCACATTCACACCAATGAAATCTGTAAACGCGTTCATATAGTAATACATACAAACATACTATACAGCAAACTGTAAATACTATAATAAATACATATACAGACGTCTCTCTATAATCGCCGTTGAGTTTAGTATAGCATTATATCGTACCATGCTTTTCACTATCTACAAAACAGGTGCGATTCGACAGCCGGCTCAAAGTACAACACAAGTGTAATGTCAGAGGGGCACATAAAGCGCCGTAATCATCAAAGTGACCCCTAACCCATCACCTTCCTCCTTCTCTTTCCATTAAACGGCTCACGCCTCCATCATGACCCCCATAGTGATGAGACTATATACTTCAACGAGTGCTCCACGAGGACGTTACGATCGACTATACAAAACGCCACGGAGTGATACCAACTCGGTCGAGGGTGTCACGCTGAATTTAATTAATGCAATTTAGCATCCATCCATCATCTCGCGCGTTTTTGCTCTAACGAGAACACTACGCCATCCGCACTGTCTGTATGTATGCATATACATACATGCGTATATATGTATATTATACGCCCTGGCACTTTGATGAGGCGAGCGGAGTCTGATCCCGATTATATATCGACACCTGATGGGGTTCCTAATACGCGCGCACAAAGTATATATTCTGTACCCTTTTAGATTATATGTATGTAAACTCTTCAGCATCCTCTCATCCTTCTTTTATATAGTATAATCTTTCTCACAGTCTGCTGAATACATGGATGTGTATGTATATCTTTAAAGTTGTATGTATATATTATATCCTCAGTGTTCATCTGATCATTCACTTGTATTGAACCGCATCATACTGGGACGCCGGCTATCACGGTGGAATTGTTGCTGTGTGCCTTTGTCTCTCTTTATTCAAACCCCTTTGTATTTACGTATCAGCTATTGGCGTGGACAAATGATAAAAAAGAGTATAAAAGAAATATCGGGTGAAATATATGTATTTATATATGCACATGTATCACGCGTTGATTTTATTTTATTATTTATTATCGTGTTTATTTTCTATTTTTGAAATCACTGAGGGAATATAAAAATATATCCAAGGACTTGTATTATATAATAGTTAAGGTGTTTATAGTGGAATAAAAAATTTCGATATTATCGTAAAGTATAGTGGCAATGACAGTGATTGTGACACTTGTAAATATATGTATATATTTGTTTGTGTATATACTGGTAAATACATTGACTGTTATTCCATGTAATAGCTTTGACTGAAAATATTCGCATCGTTATAGGCCTAGTTCGCCCTTTTATTTTCTCGCTCTGTTTCCCGCACATCATACACAGTTCATCGTGGAATAACAAAAGGCGAAAAAGCGTAAAAAGCTCGCGTAGACCGCTGGAGAATTGATGTTTAGAACAGTATACGCAGCATGGATGATATGCGCCTTTTAGTTTTGTGTGGTAAAAGGAAATTGAAACAGCTAACCACGACGGGGTTGATGTGAAGAACGAGAATAAAAAAAGTGAAAACACACGGGTATTCGCCTAAACAAATGTACGTATATACGTATATATATTTTATATATACATGTATATTTATTGTAGATATAGAGTTGAGTGACGAAATACACGAGGAAGAAAGAGATGATGTATGGAATGATTGAAAATGAGCGAAAGAGAATGATAGAAATAGAGAGACAACGTAAAGGCACTGAATATATACACAAGGGCGAAATAAAATGAGCGATGCGGCGAGAATGAGTGGGATCGAGGGTGTATGAGAGAGAGAGAAAGAGATTCAATCAAACGAACGCATATAAATGAGTCGTTTCAGGGTAAAACTGAATTATACGTCGTCGGTTATACATATATACATAGACCTCGTGTCCTCACATTCGCATTCAATACTAAAGCGTTAAATGTATACATGTACGTTCGCGCGAACCGGACAAGAACTAAGGGTAGAAGAAAAAAAAATATACATATATACTATACACATCTACGTACTCTCCACGAAACCCCTAACCCATTCTTTATATGTATGTATGAATAGATATATATATGCATTTATGCAGTGCGTAAATATATAAATGTACAACCCTCTATCGTTGAATATATAACAGAATGGTCTGACTTTTACTTTCTCCCCCTCTTTGTCCACTCTATTTGTACCCAGCGAAGAGGCAGGCAAAATAGAAGTGATGGTTGAAACAATGAAGCAGAAAAAATAAACACCGAGAAATCTTTAGTCATTTTTCGAGTATATGAAAATGAATAATAAAAAATAAAAAAATCCCACGAACATATTCTCAATATATATATGTATATATATAATATTTTTCATGTAGATTATATTTCCGAGAGAATTATTTTTATTTATTTTTTTTAATTCTTCACTCTTTTTTTTTTTTTGCGCAGACCACTTTGCCTTTGTCACACTTCTTTTGAATATATATTCACGTGGCCGTTAGCGGCGCCTGCGACGAGTTCATTGCGCTGAAAAGCCAAAGTGGAAATTGGTTAGCCTTTGATGAATACATGACGTACATATATATAATGTCTATGTCTATATACATGTACATATATATTATATACATACGTATTCAGCGAGTAGATTGGAACCGATGAACTACTCTTTCGTTACTCGAACTGTATTTTCGAACTCCTGCCTCAATATAATGCATATAAATTTATATATGATAAGTGTATATCTAGGGCGATTGAACGAAACGTGGCATGTTCACATTTATGTGCTTTTGGGCCTCTATATATTATAGTTCGTCTGGTACATACATACATATATAAATAAATATGTATATGTCAATATATTATTTTTTATTTGTGGATTTTTTATTTTCGTCGTGTTGTTTTTATTTTTTCTCCGGCATTACTTTTTCTATCTATGGTTTTTTTTTATATGCCAAAAGTATGCCTCGTACATTTTTCCCTAGACAAAGTTGAATGTGCAACGCGACGCGAAAAAGCAGGTCAAGCGTTGTATACATATATTTGTTTGCATATATGTATATTTATCTCATTGGGTTGTGCAAAAGTATAAGTGCTTGTTCTCTCGTCTGTCTATTTCCACTCTCTCATCTTTGTCTGTTCTGTTGTGAATCATGAGGTTCAGTGCAAAATACATCTGTCGAATTCTGAATGTGGGTGTAAATGGATGTACAAAATGTCGCTAACAGTTGCTCAGTGTACAAAAGTTCCGGAGTAGTGTTGGAGAGATGGTGGAAAGAGAATAAAAAAAAATATATATATTGTGGGATTGTATTCAATATGTTCCGCAGTGCAATGGACGCAAATTCAATAAAAGTCAGTATGACAATGTGTGCATCATATTATGTACTACAGTCATGTACAGTGTGTATGCAGGGTTGTGATGTGAACATAAAAATAAAACGTGACACTTGAAAGTTTTTATTGATAAGCTCTATTGAACTTTAGAAAACTTTTTTTCTTGTTTATTTTTTTCCTCCAATAATTAAATGAGTGAAACTTGAAGCTGAAACTTTTTTTATTTGTTTGTTTGTTTATTTTTTATTTTTATATTTTCATTTTAAAAAAGATGCACAGTTGCAGATGAATAGAATTAAATAGGATATATTGTCATACAACTTACCATGAATTGTAGGACATATATGCAACTATATAAACTAGGTTCACAACTGCACAATATCATTGTGTATCAACGTATATTGTTGGCTATTGAGATAGGTCGTAAAGAAAAAATCTGCGCAAGACAAAACGTGACTTTTGTACACGAGGTTATATTTGGCCATTTTGCAACCCCTTTGTTCTTCGAGACGGACTTCTTGGCGACGCTTCAACGAAATTTCAAAACTTTTCCTTCTAAAGTATCTATATGCAGCGTACCCCGTTTTCTCTTAGCTTGCCAACGTGATTTCACTTGGACTTCCGAGAATTCTTGGAGGAAACCTAAAGTCATTGCGCATTTTGTATACTGACATTCACACAAAAATCCCATACTATATACAGACATTATTTGTTTTATTCCAAGTATTTTCTTCAAGTATATAAAAATAATTTCACTCAACACTATTTATTTTTATCATATCTACATTAAGCAATAATCATTTCATATGTATAATCTTCTTATCTTACTTTTCGGAAATGCAATAGTACTCTGTGTATATGTATAAATATAAATATATCTCTACATATATGGCGCAAACATTTTACGTAAGCTAAAGACGGAAATGGAACGTAAAGTCAGAAGTTGACGGTCAATTATGCGGCAGTCACCTGCAGCAGACTATACCAACACTTCTAGAAGATTTTTTCCTCTTTCTCTCGCTATTTCTTCCTCGTTTTTTATGCTGTGAAAAGCTCCTCAGTGAGCTTTTCCAATTCAATCGTGCAATTTTTACTGCAATAGTGTGCCTGATGCTGAATATTGCATCTATCCATTTTTACACAACAAATCCGATCAGTGATCACAGATTTCAGTAAAAATATATATTCTCTTATATTTATTTTCTATTACACATCTCACAATAATCAATTTAAAATTTTAATTTATATCATTATCATTTTTATTATTATTATCTTCATCACCCCGATATTTTTTTTTTTTTAGTTTTTTAATAAATTAAATATGCTTAAGCGTTGTTGTTATAACGTAGGCACATATTCTATGTAAAAATATTATATTCAAATATATATGGATCAAAAACAATTGATTAGTGGTGAATAGTAAAATTAGGTGAATTTTTTACTATCTATCTACAATGTCTATGTATTCATGTACATGAATATAACGCCTGGCGTTTATCGAATAAAACTGAGATGCCAAAGTGAGAAGTGATTTTATCATCACAAGTCGAAGAAAAATTGAATGCTGGCGCGTGAGAATGTGCGATACGGACTACAGTTTAGCCCGTAGGTAATATGTATATATGTACGAGGAAAGATCAAGTACGCGACCATAACAAAATGCCGAGATTTTATTTTTCCCCGCAGAGAGATGATGGATGAAATAATGTTGAGTAGAAAAATGAAATGCTGAACGGAATGGTGATAGGTAATCGAGAATATAGAAGAAGATCAACGACGTTTTATTTAGATAAAATATTTTTCACACATTATACACATTGGATACATTATAAATATATAAAAAATTAGTAAAATAATTTTATATATCATTTTTCAAATAAAAAATTCAAGTCTAAAATATTAAATAAAAATATTTCATATCATTGCAATGGAAATTAATTTCTAAATCGCACTGATGAAAAGGAATATTTAATATAAACATTTTATATTAACTACTGCTGTAATATATCAATAAAAAATATTAACAATTGATATATTATATCAGATGTTGACATAACATATTAATAAACAAATATTCTTTCATCTCAGTTCTTCATATTTAATATCATTATTCGTTGAGCGATAATATATTTTACTGTAGGCTAGCTTTGGTTTTTTATTGCGACAAGTTTGAAGACGCGTAGGTGCACGTGTAGACAGATAGACATGTGCTGTGAGAGAGACAAAAAGATTCGTATCATAGCCGGACGGCCGGTGTAGATATTATATCCGTTATCTAAGTTCCGCGATGCTCGTATGTCATTGTTTCCTGTATTCAACTCTCGAGAGACGTGTTCCACTTTCTCTCAACAATAACCCGTCATAAATCCAGTGGAGGATAATATGAAGGATTATTAAAATCTAAGCAAACTATTGGAACTGTATCGCGCAGGGATTTTTTTTTTTTTGCAATATGTATAGTTTACTGCTAGTATATTACAATATCGTTAATATCAAATCACAATTGTATGACTTACCTTCATGCAGTTTTTCCAGTGTACCAGCGGCGCACGTACTATCGACGAGAATGAAAAATATATACACCCACGAAATCCATCTCATTAATTTATTTGCCGTATCCATCCTATTCACAATCGTAATCTGTAAATAAAAATTATTTACAAAATAATAAATCAGATAATTTCATTAATATTCACAATTATTTTTCATTTATATTAATTAATATCCATTAAAAATTGTTAATTGTAATGATTATAAAAATAATTTCACTGAGAAAAATAAATTATATATAAATAAATAATGTCATTCAAAAAATCGTCAATATTATTTTTTTTTGTACATGTCATAAAGGGAGATAAATAATCATATCGTTGTGCATCATAGTTAGATACACATATAAATTGCAATGAATTTTTATTTGCGGTGGATGCGGTCCAACCCCATTTATGCCCGGAAGACATCACGAAGTGAGACACCCCTCTTGTAAGTTTTCAAACTTTTGCTAGATAAGAAAGAGACGAGAGGAAAAAAATGGTACGTCATCAGTTTGGCTGTCCCAAAGTGGAAAAAGTATTAAGGGGGAGCAAGAGAGAATATGAAGTAAAGTTTGCGTTGGCGTATACGAAAATATCCATACATGTATATTTTAGGTGTGTGCTTACACCATACCAGTCGCACCAAAAAAATGCGCAATGACGAACGACGCATGTAATATATAGATGGAGGAAAAGATATCAGTGAAAATTGTTATATATTTTTCGTGGCGTGCGGTGATATTTGTGGAAGATTTGTTGGCCAGTTCGGCAAATATGTTTTTATCGGTGATCGACCCAAAAACTTTTATGGATAATATCGATAGTGTGTGTATATGTATATAGATATACCTAGTATGTAAGTATATATGTCTCGCGTGCCCATCGTAAATCAACGTTCAACACGATCGATGAAGGTCCATGTATGTCACTAGTGAAAAATTTTCAGCAATCATTGAAGAAAAGTTAGCTCTGCAGTATACAGCCGCAAGTATCATATAGTTAATTTACTTTATTTATTTTTTTTTTTCACGTGAGAATGAAATAAAATAACGAATGCCTGTAAACTAATGGAGGCGATACCCGAAGCCATTTTGAAACTTCGTCTTGACTTCTTCATTTATGTTGCCAATGCAATGACCGAGTTTCTGAAGTTGTGGATTGAAACTTTTTACATCAATGTAATTCAACGATTTTTCATTTGAGATTTTATGGCATTTAATTTTATGAGCAATTAAATAGACAATTGAACAGTTAGAAATATTGTTCATATAACGTTATTGAATAGTTGAAAAATGATATTGAATTATAGATGTTATTATATTTTATTTGTATGTTAAATTCGGGATCATGTTACTATTCAAAATGACGACTGAGTGTTATATGGATGTAATTAAAGTTGATTAATAATTGACAAAAATTAATCCCATTTTCAGGTGACTTTAGCGACTGGCGTGAAAAATAGAATGTCATTTATGACATGAATAGTTTATTCCGAGAGAATAAAAAAAAAAACCTTCCGCTTGGTTTTTATGGAAACAGAACTAATTTTGAATTCATATACTGAATTATATACTCACATGTCGTCATGAAATTCATTACCAATAATCCTGTGAAATATAATTCGCAGACAAATTGGACGTATAAATTTTCAATCACTAAAATTTATAAATAAAAAAAAAAATAAAATAATACTACTGATTTATTTATACGATTAAAATTAGGATTTTAATTTCATTATTCAATTAAAATTTATACAAATATACGTATAACTAATTGAAAAAAATTCAACAGTCTTTTAATATGATTTCATAATCGAGCGAACATCTCTTTCAAATATTGTACATCAACTAAATTTTCTATATCTTTGTGTATATAAATATATATAGAGGATAATATGATGAATATACACAGCACTTCTCGTGTAATTTTACTAGAAATTCGATTAAACTCTGAGCCAATTTCTTGAGTCGACAGACGACGCGACGTATTCTCGATTTGAATAATTACCAAGAACAAAGCACCGGTGATTGTTCTTGAAAGTTGAATTCTCATCCGATCACAACGCCAACAGAACGCACAAGAATAATGACTGAGGTGATATATGCATGCAACGGTCCCGTAATGCATCAAAGCACCATATAAACGTGATGCTAAACAAATTCACATGTTACACAATTTAATTAAATTTATTTTAAAATAATTTCAACACCACAATATTATTCCGAAATTAAATTAGCATCACAAGATACGTAATTGAAAATATTCGCATGATCGCCTGGCATATAACATTACGAATTTACTTGGCCAATATACAGTTTAACTACTGAAGGTATGTCATTAACTGAATAGTGGCGTTCCAATTGCAATTTGCTTGTGATCCTGTACCGACCTCAAAGGTAGAGAATTGAAACGTTTCTCGTTTATGCCCCAATCGTGTTCCACCACTCACTGTTTATCAAACTGCTTAACAAACGGATCTCTTCTGTTGGTCATCTCAAACCCACCTAAACTCTCTCAACTATTCAGGCGTCTACGAATACAAATTCGCTCACCTGAGCAGTAAGCAACATCTCCAAATTGGTATCTGCTCTTCTTGTGCTTGGGTAAGCACATAAGTACCACGTGATACACAATGTTCAAGCGCGTACTTCACTGATATCTATACACAAAGTGCAGTATTTATTCATGTGTTACAATGAGAATCCTCTTGATATATAAATGATATAAAAATAATTGTATACAGATTCTGATACAGTCAACGCTCATTAAATAATTTAATAATAGCTTTTTTTTTCTTCATGATAATATTATCACATCGATGAACGTGCAGTGAAATAAATCAATTTTGTAATTGAATATTTATTATATTTTTCGTTAAATAAGTTTCGTATAATAAGGTTTGTCGAATCGTTGAACTATGAGAGATGAATTGATCGAATTATTGAGATGAAATCAAAATATATTTTGTCATTAATAATTAATAAACGAGTAAAGGCCAGTGAAATGGCCAGCGGCAGTGCGATGCGATGGCTACTTAAGTGCATTGCTTGAGGCATTAGCGGGATAACAAAGTTAACGAGAGCTCGGTTAAAGCGAATTAGCGACCAAGGCGACAGTATCCTCAGGGAACGAAGACAATATATATAGCAAGACTTCTCTGTAGAACCAGAGTGAGTGTCTAAGCCCACGATGATCTTTGGGGCTTAAGTCTTGGGCTCACTCGTGAAATCGAGGTTGAATTAGCGGCGCTCAAGCCACTAAGTTCGACGAACCCTCTCCTATATAGTCAGCCCCTTTTCTCAACTTCAATGCTGACAAATCCTATGATTCAAGTGCGAGAATGAAGGAAATATCTTTCTCTAGTTATTCTGTACCTTATTCTCTTACTCGTCCCTCAAGCAAATTACGCAATCTAAGCGTGAAAATTAGTGGTGGAAATATTACGTGAAATTGTTCATTTTTTTTTTCACTTTCTCGGTCTTTTATTTTTAAGGGCGTTGAAAATTTGATGAACATTTGTCACACAATTCAATTGATAAGGTAGAAGTTATAATGAAGAATAAAATGAACGTATAATTAATTATAAAATTTAATACAGTGAAGTTTCAATTCATTTCCCGTGGGTGTAAAATGTTCTACGAGCTTTTTAAATATTCGTATTTATAAATTATTAACCTTACTATATATTTTTCTTCATTTATATTTTCTACAATTTTAAACTTTAGAATAAACAGACGAAAAATATCTCATTCTAAAAAACATACTATTCATCAAAACATCTTGTAAAATTTCGATAATTCTAAAAATAAAAAATATCATCAATTGTATATTATACTTTCAAAGATATTTATTTTCATAACGCAAATAATTGGCGGAGAAAAAAAAATATATATTATAAGTACAAATATTATAAGAAGGGGAGTCATGATCACGACAAAGCTCATGGAGAATTTCAACCCCTAGTCCACTTAATTTCCCTATAGAACCTTTGCCATCTCTCATCTGTACTCGTGCATTGAGCAATGCAAAGTGAGAGAAGGGACGATGATATGAGAAGATGGAAGGGAGGAAAACTAAGGCATCTCGGATTTCAATTTCATCGTCCCATTCCACTGCATACTACCAACGTTCCCGAAGAACACTCTCAACTCTGAGAATAGAAATGCGGCACGACGGAAGACCCCTCAAGTGCACTCGAGACTGAAGGACGCTCAGGATCAATATTTATAATCTCGAATTCACGACGACAGAGGGACCGTGTGAGTGTCTGAGCCTATATTAAAACGTAAATTTGCTGTATTGGTACAGGGTGTACACAATATATATACAATACAGGGTAACACACAATAAACACCACCCCATATATGCAGATATGTATAAACATTTATATATATTTTCCATCATCAATTCAAGTTCACTCACTGAAAACAATTTTCACTAATCGCGAATAAAAAATTCACTTATTATGTATGCATCGTTATAAATATAAAACATTATTTCGAAAGGAAAATTATACAAAACCACAACGTAGCTTTTAACCTTTTGCTAAATTCATGCGGTATGCAAAAGCTCCTGACCACGTCACAAAGTTTGGCCTTTGTGAAGTTTACATTCTATCGATAGTTATACAAGACGATATCATTCTCTGGCTTGTCTTTTATCCTCTCTCACTAACTTTCTCTCCTTTTCCAGTATCTGCATAAGCATTACTCAGAGGTTCTTTTGATGTCGTGGCGCTGATGAACGCTGGTTAGTGTTAGCGGTTCGACGTTACCGCGAAATTGTATCGAAGAACAAGATTGTAATATACATGAATTGTTATGTGTATACGTGAACTAAGAGGAAATGGCGAGTCCAGTCGAATGACGATGGCTTTATAGCGAGAATGAGCCCTATACTGTATGCATCTCTTTCTCTCTGTATACTCTTTGAAATTTCTCAAAGCCGTCTGGTCAGGCAGCCGAGGTAAGTACGTGCGCTGTCGGGTAGAAAATGGAGGTGAATAAAAAAAGAGCAAGAAATTTTTTCTACCGCACAAAAAAAAAATTCTTTATGTATACGTGCTAGTTGAAACGCAGGTTATATTATAAAAATTTGCCACGTACTTTATTCCTCACTCACACTCTGTTGTTGGAGGCATCTCGTAAATTTAAAAAAAAAAAAGAAGAGAAAACTCCCACTCATGGAAAGTGTATGTTGAACACGCATAAGTGAACATTTATATTATAAATATAATTATATATGTTTACATATATATTTCTTTTTGTTTTGAATGATGACACTTTCGTGTAAATTGCACAGTTGAGTACTTTGGAAAATGTGTTTGATGAAAGAAAAGTAAATAAAAAAAAAAAAAAAATATCAGAATAAAAAATTTAATGGTGATGCAGTGATTTATGTTTGCTTTGTGAAGAACTGAAGAAGTTTGGTGAAATTGTTTTGATAATTAAGTGATATAGACTCGTTTGATCTTCATTTTAATTCTCAGAGTTATCAGATACCGCTTAGTGCATGTAGATATATACACAGCAACTTATATCTCTGGTGTATGTACATCTGGTCTACTTAGACGCGCACGCGTATAATATGAGAGAACGTAAAACCGGGTGACAAGAGGAGGTGAAGAGCTTGCAGAGGTACAGCGAGAGTGAAGCTGCACACAGGGACGTTTTTGGTTTTGCTGCCACGAGCCAACGTCGTTGATAATCGAGAGTGCTGTGCTTTTAGCGATAATGGGCAAGTACACGTGCCAGAAGCTGAGAGTGTTCCTCCAACGGACAACTACTGCGTGGTAACTAAATTACGTGGAACATTGCGTTTACCGCGGCGATAATACAATTTTACGACAACGCAAAATGGCAGTAAACGACGAGCTATGCGCACAATTCTCGTCCATTTCAATATTATAGATGATCATATATGATTATAAATTCATGTAAATTGTTTATCGAACGTACAGGAAAATTATTTGCCATTAATAATTGACACGGTAATGATAAAAATGACAATAGGAGCTTTTGTTTCGTGTCGCGAACTAGGTGAAGGGAGATCAGTCTACTGGATAACAAACGGTGCAATTTTGTCAACTAATTGCAAGAAACTACGTCCGGTTCATTAGAGCACACAACTAAAACATGTCGATTGAAATTGCATGACAAGTAATTGTTAGTCGAGATAATAAATTATTCATGAGGGATATTTACATTTTTATTTTTAATTTCTTTGTCTCTAGTGTTCACCATTATATATCCATGCACAGCAATAATTATTGTCTATGTGTTACGATAGTATTAAAACGAAATTAGTAGCACTGAATTAATTATAACAGTGAATAATTTAATTATTTTTTCGTCAGTGCTATAGAACGACAAAAAATGAATTTTTTTTTTGTCGATAGACTCACACGATTCATATTTATGAAACTATATGTATATAAACCAATCCCTTTTCTATTGTTCAAGTCCTCGTCGTTTTATTTCGCGACGAACTTGATTGCACCGGGAATATAATTTGATTGCATCGGTGACCCCACGTCCTCTAACGTAATCCAACCTACCAAAATATACATGAAAAAAAAAAATAAATAAAAAGTATTATCCTATATATTATTGACCATTTTTGTGTAGAACACTGCAAACTCTATATTACTGTCACAAAACTCACTATTCGCCCTGGTGAAAAAATGAAATATCATGTAGGATAATAATTTAAAAAATGTAAAAGAAAAATAAATTATGAAAATATACACAAAAAATTGATGTTGTAAATAAACCTGCATCATAAAAAATAACAGTTAGAGCAGGATTGTTGAATGTTCACAGATATATATACTCGTTGCTGTGAAACCATTTATCCAGCATTTTATTTATTACGAGCACTTCCTCTTTACTTCCCTTCATTATTTTCCCCCACTGTATCTCAAAGAGTACTCAAAATTAGTACAGTAATAATTTCATAAAATTTTTCATATTCACGATTTTATATCCATATTTTTAAATTGAATGTAAAGTTATTTTCTCAACTGGACAAAGTGCAAGAGATTGCTGGTGCCTTGAAAAATATTATAAAGATAAAGCGAAAAAGTGGTAAAAAAATATAAAGCTCAATAAAAAAAAAAAACTTTGAATGTGGCATGACGGCGTACTATGCATTAACCCAATTTGTTCAAGACACAGAGCTGGATCATGTTTCCTTCATCGACTCAATAATCCTCTATCTCAATCTCGCGCTCTTTCACTCTTTTCGGCTTTTACTTCTCGTTCATTTTCGACAGTTATAGTTTTTCTTCCCTTGAAATCCTGCTACAATACCGTCTGAGATCTTGTGTTCACTTTCCCTCTGTACTTTTATTCCTTATTTCATATTATTGTTGTTATCATCATTTTTTTTTCCCTATGTAGGTCTTTCTTTCTTCTTACTTCAGACTTTTCACTAACGAACGACAACCACTGCCCGTTATCGAGGTACGAACACCGAAGGGGAATAATACTGACGAGGTCAGACCCTAAGCCGATTCTGTTGTGCACTTGACGAGACTTTTGAAAAAGGTTGGCTCATTATCCGAACAATGGTTACGATATATAAATGTATATACACGTGTATTATAGAAATTATATAATTCGAAATTTATAAATTGAACAAATTATCAATTTGTTCTGACGCATTTTTTCGCATAATTATTAATTGTACAGTTTAAGTCTTTTCAATTTTACTCAAGTGTCCAGTATTCAAAGCTCTATAGGCAGCGTCTGTGACAATGAAAAATTTACTACTGAGATATTGTTTAATGCAAGAAGTTGATAGTAAAAATTTTTTATAGTTCCAGTCGTCAATGGAAATAGATCTTGATATTGCAAACTAAATGATTTTTCTCAAGTTCCGTCTCTCGTAATTTCTCACGGATAAATTTATAATATGTAAATTTTTTCAGCTAAATGAAGAAATAATAAAAAGACAAGAAAAATAGAAATATAAAATTTAATTTGCATTTAAATTTGTCACTAAGACGATAATCGTGCAATGGCGATACGCGTGTTCACATACATACATGTCCTTCTACACATCGTCGCAGTTAAGCCAAGTGAATACCAAAAAAAAAATGGGTAGATACTCAACATGGTCGTAAAGATATCATCGGTGGGCGCCATCATAAAGGAAAAAGAAATAAATGCCAGTGCACACTTGCTTTACACTCACCAAATCAACTCGTAAATCTCTCTTTTTTTTTATGACAACATTTATTTCGTCTTAGGAGTTCAGTTATAGACGCCATGTTGATGATGCAATAAACAGTTAAACTTATAATGCTTAGTAATAGGGTGTACAATACTTTCATACATCTATTTGCCAAATTGTCGTATTATTATATAGATAAAAAATATATTTTATTACAGAGGAAAAATTCTTCTTTTATTTCAATAACACACTAATGATATTTCTTATCATTAGAAAAATTGTTCTTCAACTATTCAACATAATTTTCTTCTTGTAGATATTAAGTACGTAGCAAAACAATCGAAATACCATATTGATACAATACAAATCACTTTAGCATTTTTTTTTTCATTTACACAATTGCCAGAATATCGCTGTATTCATTTATGTTCCCAATCGAAAAAAAAAAAATGTTTGGTTGATGTGGTAGTGCACTGATTGATATTTGCGGATTCGATATAGATTATATACCTGCTGCGTACCACTGCATTGACTTCAACATTATTGTCTCGAGAGTGCGGGTTATGTTATTCAGCGGTATTCGAAATGAAAAAAAAAATATATAAATATACGAAAAAAAAAAAAAAAAAGAAAACAAAATTCATTCCATTACTATTTTCGTATTGACAATATAACAAACGTGATTGAAACCTATATTTTATTTACAAAAAAAAAGAGGAAAAAAATTATTCTATATGAGAATTTGAATAGAATATTTTTGATATGCTGACATTGATATAAAAATGAATTGACAAATGTTATATTACATTTATTATAATAATACTCAAAAGCTGGTTGATAAATTCAACATAGATGAGGTGTATGTTTTTTTAAATTAAAATTATGGATAATCAAATTAATAAGATACATAAGAATATATAATTTTCATTAATATTAATTTTTAATCATTAATATTAATCTATGGATATTTGGTCATAATCCTTGTGCATTTAGTTACATATCTAAATTATTACAAACACAGAAGAATTATAGAACTGATGAATTTATTAATTGAAATGAATTTTCCATCGCAATATAACAGAAATGACACGTACACACAAATTTCTCGATCCTCCATCAGACAATTTCATCTGTCTGGATAATTTAAACTATAGAACAGTTTCATCACGTTTGGTTTACATCGATATTGGGTAACATCGAGAGAACAAGGGTGAAATAGAAAGAGAAAAAGGGCAGAATAGTGTAAAGGACAAATGAACGAATGTAAGTCCGTCTAAAGGGATAGACGGATGGCAATCATGTTCGTGGTTAATAATTTTCTACCACAAACAGTGCAAGCGCGTGGTACGTGTACGGGAGGCTTTGTGGTCGCGACATAAAACCACATTGCCTCCCATTTATTCCACCCTACCTCTTGTATATTTCCCTTTGGCCATCCCTTTTCAACCGACAGTGGTTCACTCGCGGAAATATTGCTCGGTTTTCCACCGGTGACGTGAAAATAAGTTTTGCGCAAAATTAACTTATTGGATCGACGCAATGAAATGACCTTCGCTCAGTTTACCATGTGGTTGTACGCTTCGCTATTATGATACGAATATCTGCACAATTCTGCAGTAGACTGGTATATTTATGTGACATGAATACGTATGTGAGTAGGTATATTCATATATCCATATGCATGCCCGCGGTATACATTTTATTTGCAGCATTTCAAAACAGAAGTCCAGCTAAGAGTTATGTGTGCATAATCGATTTGCCCTTTGTTCCATTCATGTATATGTATGTTTTTATGTTTTTATTTATATGTAGAAACATTCATTTATTTTTATTATTCCCCATAGGAAACAAGTGTAGTATTATTTGCTGTAAACATTATGATAGTAAAAGTGTAGAAGTGTAGAAAAGTCTGTGTTTGATAAAATACAGAAAGTATTAAATAAAAAAAAAAAAATCTCAGTACCTGACATGGTTCAGTTTAGAAAGTTAGTTTTCGACCAACTTCAAAACTGCGGCACTTTGAGACGAACAAATACACCCTCAACTTTTCATAAAGCTTTGGTGCTTATTTTTTTTTTTTATTCATCCATATCAACTCTAATATCTATCGCTTAAGCCTAATTATATTATCGAAAACGTATCTCAATTACAATTTCTTCTTTATTTTCAAGTTGTATTTGTCAATTTTTTTATTTTCTAATATAAATACATGCACAGATTTTATGATTTCATGTCTTTTGGCACTTTCACAGAAACAATAAGTGATTTTGCATAAACATGACAATGTATAGTTGCATTAAAGACGGGTAGTTACATGGCACCGTTGGTTGGTGAAATCGAATTTGGAATTCGTTTAGGCACGGCGTTCAAAATCATTGAACGTAATTAACCCGCGGTGTGACAAGGGCGGACCGCGCGGGTGGCGCCAGTGCTTCCCAGTTGGGGTGGCTGAAAGGTTAATGCAGTTAGCCACCCTGTCGTCCTGATGCTGCTGCTTCTACTGCTGTTACTACTGGTGCTATTGCTGCTAGTGTTCTTGTTATTAGTGTTCGTATTCTCATCCCTGTTCCTCCATTACCAGAGAGAAGTGGCAACGCCACTGGCTTCAACTGTTGGCTGCGCAACGCTCTGGATGTTTCAGTAAAATGGTCTGAAAATGCGATTATCGGTTGTAGGTGTGCCATAATGAATTGCCAGCACTATATATGACTCATTTCTCTCTTCCTCTTACACCAAGTATATGTGTATATACCAACTGTATATACATATATAATATTTCTGACAGTAGCTTACGTCGTCTGCAGACTCGAGGCCTGGACAATTTTTTTTTTTCCATTCAAAGGCATCAGTAATTTATAAAAAGTATGGAGAAAAAAAATTGTTCTCTGTTTTATCAATATATTTTCATACATATAAAGTAAGGTTGACATGGAATTGATAGTTTGATGTTGTATTTATTAATCAATAAATTGAAAGTCGAATTGAATTAGATGGATGCACCTGTGGTACATTGGTGTGTCAATTTTAACAGTGGCAAATGGTAAATTTCGACATTTAACGACTGTTATTTCAAACTCACATAACCTGTCATCGTCATATTCTCAATGGGTAAAGGGACTGCTCTATTAATTGAATCGCCTATGAGAATGTCAGCCAGCTGTTCGGACACTGGGTCCTCATAATTGAACCATCGGCACGAGACCCTTTCACAATCAGCAGCATCTTCCCAATGCATATAACTTCAAACAATTTAGTTTCGCTATCGATTTCGATATGAAATTTCCTTTACATATCTTGCAAATAAAGTTACTGTTCTCTTATTGTATAAATTACCTGTCTATTAGCATATAAATTATCTTTACTTATAAAGTTCACTACTTATTGTGCCCGGCGTCAATCAATGCTCTGGAATATTTTTATTTCATCAACGAATTTATACTGCTACTACAAACCTGGATTGTAAAGTGAAAAAAAAAAACAGACACCTATACACAAACCATCTCCAGTTGATTCACGACGCGGTGTGAATTGTTCTCCTCGTTTTCGCCCATAGTCTCGGGTATGCTGCATTTGAACACGTCGTGGTTAAAACTCGAAGAGAGAACTAGACAGAGCGGGGATATTTCCTAACCAACCGTACATTCTCTGCCATGGTCGTGGCCAGTCGTCCACTCATTTGCGCCCCCTTGTTCTCTCTGGTGACCACGTCGTTTCCGCACATTTTTTTCTCTTCTCTTTGTTTATCCTTTCTCTTTTCTGCTGCCATCTCTTTCCCACATATTATTCCGTGCAGTCCGTCACTAGTTGAGAGACGCCACCGCTAGGAGACGCGACGCAATAAGAGAGAGGGGGAGAATGAGCAATGAAAGTGACGTAATTAAGTACTGGTGATAAAATAGGAATTTTATATCTATGTTTAATAATAAATGTGCAGAAAGGTTAAATAGTTTCATCTTTACTTTTTTTTCCCCACATTGTTTTGTTTATGTGACGTAATATATGAATTATATTTATTGGTACCAGAGTAATCTTGGTATTACATGAACGACCGCGGTGGCCATTAAAACCCCATGATGAGCAACACTTGAGTGTTGCCAAACTCTTGGATGGAAAATTCTTTACCGTCTAACCGACGTGTACACGTGATAATGCTGCTGCTGTTGTTGTTGTTGTTGTTGTTGTTATTGTTAGTGGCTTTTATATGATTCTTATCCCCTCATCGCTTTTATATATTTCTTGTATATTTATATATGTGTACTATGTGTATAAATATATAGTTCTATCAGTCTGTATTTCTGCTTGCCCGATTCTTGGCGAACGTGAGTTGACGCACTACGTGACGTTCTCACGAGTATTTTCCTTAGATTTGTTCCTTCATTGATGTCTCAATTTTATCGATATTTTTTTACTTTATGTTATCGTTTTTTCACTTGACGATTTAGTTG
>JAQQBR010000002.1:6622745-6636923 GCA_030347285.1 Microctonus hyperodae
GGCGAGACTATTGCAAGAGTACGCGAAGTATCTATTTGTATTTCTGTCGTCGCTGTAGTTTTCATCATCATCGTCGCCACAGGCGTTTTATTTTTCCCTGATGAAGCTAGGTATACAAGACGTTTATAATAGTGTGGTGAAAGGAAGGAAAATAAGTCTGGTTAATACTCATGAAACTCACACTGACATACAAATATATACTTATATAGTTTAGTTTCGTTGTTTTTTTTTCCAGTCTTCCTATATTTTTAATAATTCTATTTCTCTTTGGACTTTTTTCCGCGTCTTCTCTTCGCACCTTTATGTTACAGAGCGGAACAAATGAAAAAGACTTTATGTATTTTTCTAGTCGTGATAATAATCTCGGAAGTTAATTAAAAATCTTGGCCAATTATGTTTCAATTTGCATTTTATATCTATGTAAGGAGTGTTATATACACATAAATATTTATCTTTTGAGAATATTTTTATAATACTTGCGTGGTCTGCCTTTGCATCTTCCTCAATATTTTTTTATGTGTCATGACTGTATATACTCACCTGATACGGAGAGAAAAAAAAGTTTGAATTAATAAAGTCAGCTGGATATTACTTTGAATGAATATAAAAGTGTAAAAAAAGAGAGGTAGAAAAAATGTAAAAGAAAATTAAATTAAAAAAAAAAAATGTTTTCGAGTTCATTTATTTTATTTTTTATTCACTTTTTGTTTCTTCTTTTCAAGAAATTATCCGAATATTGTGTAAATACTTATAATACATGTGATGCGAGTCATTTCTGAAAAGCTTTTCCATCCTCTCTCATTCGTACAGTTTTCACTTTTATATCATATATGATGCGTTTGAACATAGCAACATACACGCAGCGAAAAAAAAAATAAAATAAAACCAAGTGGAGATCCCTCGTGACTCCTTGGGCTTTTCAAAAATACCATTAGGTCCCACTTCAACCCTCGAGTGTACTTGGAAATGCATACAAAGAATTTCCGTTTTTTTTTTATCATACATTTTCTCATTTATTTATTTATTTATTCATTCACTTATTTCATTTCTTTTTTTTTTTTTTGCTACGATGTAATTTTTGCCCATCAACTAGAGTAAATTACATACGCACACGACGCGGTTTATTCACTCTCGATGGTAGAGTACACTCGCGCTAGTTCCATTCCAAAGGATATAACCTTCCTTGGCTTAACGAATGGCTTTAATTTCACGCTACGTACCTCATCCTCTTCGCGGTCACGAAGTCGTTCTCCTCGTGGGCTCGCGTAACGACGACGGCGACGACGGTGGTGGCAACGACAACGACAACGGCTGAGTATAAATATACACAGTATACATATAAAGGGTGTATAAGTACAGAGAAACCGAGGAAGCAAGTAACCAAAAGGATAAGAGCATATATAGTGTACATTTTGCCACCGCCTTATGCCTTAAGGATATAAAAGCAAGTCTTCTGGCTTGGATCATCAGGATCTTAATTATGATTTTAATTAGTAGCAGCACCCCAACATTGCCTCGATAAAATACGGTAGTGATTACTGCATTCAACCTCCTTACTGGCAAACTATTTTTTTTCTTTTCTTTTCTAATCGTGAATGAGAAAAAAAAATTTGCATAATTACGAGAGAAATGATTAGAGATTGCGGTGGCATAAAATGTTTATACAGCGTATGCTTGAAATTCAGGACGTAATATTAATGAGTATAGGATAATTTTCCGAGGTTTAGTAATCAATATAAACTATGTATATATAAATGTACAATTTTATTCAATTTTTTTATTTTATTTTATATATTTTTCCTTTTTTTTGGCTCTTTCGTTTCACTTCAACGTCCGTCTGTCTGGCGTTTGCCAGGTAGATAATGCATGCCCCATCGGTATTCGACTGAAACCAATATCCGACGCTAGTGGGTGGATTGCCAGGGTGGGATTTCCATACAGGTCCCGCCAGACGATATGGAAATGTAAAACTGAAAAACAACTGAACACAAACACAACTATATACACAAATATTTTATGTATATGTATATATTTTCTCTCGTGCTTCTTCATGTGTCAACTATTGAAGTTTTGCCTATATGCCATACGAAACTGTTAGTGGTTGTTGTTTGGTATACACGTGGGAGTCCCCTCAATACTTCCTAATTTGAACCTGTTGGAAACTTTTTGCTTCTGCATCACAATGAAAATGGCTCATGAATATGAAATAGTTGAGAAAATATTGGTACACTAGAGTGTCGTTGAGGCTCACAAAGAGGTTTATAAAAAAAATGAAACAACAACAGAAAAAAAAAAGAAGAACGAGGGGAAAAAATTGGAATGGAAAGAAAAACACTGTAGAAAGTTATGTTGTAGATTGTGAAAATTCGAGTCGCGCTTTGGCTTGTTAGAGTGAATTTGCATGAAACCTATATTCGTAAAGTATAGTATATCTCGTGTACGTAGACTTTTGTCATGATGAGATGAGATGCAATGGGTATGAGAGATACAGAGCGAAAGAGAGGAAAGGATGAAATTCGCCCGGTGCGATGTAGTTGGTGCACCGAACCGATAACTTTATCAAGCCATCGTTAACTGGTCCTCGGTTCAGGCGTCTCCAGGTTTATCTCACGGTTTCCCTCGTTACGGCACGCTGCTGGGATTAGTACAGTATACCACACAGCGAAGTGTTAGGGACGTTGGATGTCGCTTTCGGCAGGATATCCGCGTGGCGCTATCGCATTCTGGGTTTCACACGGTCCCGCATCGACAAACTTGATAGATACAAAACAATGATGAATAAAAAAAGAAAAAGCAAAAACAAAGAAGAATAATAATAGATAAGACGATTTGTCGTATGCCTTGCGGCAGTAATTTGAAGGAAAAAACTTTTGCTGAATATTTATGGTTAATATTTATCATTATCAATATCACCCAATTTACGAACAATGGTTTGGGGATGGTGCGTATGCGTGTTTATGGACATTTTTCAAAATTTTTTTTCTCATCAGTTTCGTCGTCTTGCTCCAGGGGATTCGATCGGCATTTTCCAACAATTCTCATGCCCTCACTCTCGCATTTTCCCTTGCTATTCGTGTATTTTTGTGTATTTCTCCCAGACGCACTGCAATCGAAAGCAGATGTTTACCAAGCTTGATTAGCGTTGTTTCGTCGATATATATACGATGGTTCTGATGAATAAAGCACGACTGAACGAATGTGAACAAGCATATTTTCCTTTTCTGTTTTTTTTTCTCTCTCATTTATTACAATATTCACATGAGTAATGAAAAAAACGTATGTTTGTTCTTCTTTCTTTACTAGTTTTTATTTATGCCTGAGGCCTATTGTTCTTTTTTATTTTCCTTTTTTTTTTCTCATATCTATTCCATACCATCTTCATCTATTATTTCACTCTGTTTATGGAGGGAATATAATTATATCTGTAATATAATAGACATTATCTAAATAACGTCATGGAAATTAATGAACCTATCAAGAGTTATGATGAAGTTTTTGTTGCTTACTGAGACAGCATGATAAGCGGCATCTCATCATTATTTATTACCAATAGAATGTTTTATATGAACATTCTACTAATCCAACAAATACATTTATCGTCGGTGCTTAATTCAGTAGATAAAACAGATTTTTCCAAGCTTGCAAGTCGATAAATTATCAACCGAGCACGCTCTGTAGTTTTTCATCCTTACCGACACTGGTTGAGCTTTTATTCACTTGCCTTTGGAGGTTAGTGATGAAAGCACACTGTAAATCAAACGGTAAAAATGTTCCGGAGCTTAACTCGAGATGGCGCGATTCCACAATCGGAAACTCAAGAATAAATGTTTGTCGGTTTATAGTTTATTCTTATCAAAATATCCCATTTGTCTCAATCATCCATTCATGTTGTAACAATTTAAAAGCTTGAATACAATAATCCTTTCTTATATCATAATTTTAATATCAAAAGAAAATCCAATTTTTTTTATCAAGTATATTATTAATTCATTGCATAACAATTACTTTGAAATTCACTCATGCCGACGTACAATTTTTTTCCCCATTTTTTTTTTTATTTCAACCCTTGTTAAATTTACTCGAGCGTCCTGAAGAAATGGACAAGGGAGGCGACAAACAGGCGATTATCGACAAGCTCATCTCGCATTTTCCTTTGATCGTTGCGCAGCGTCCTGCGCGCCTACTTTTTCTTTCTTTATCTCATTTTTTCACCTTTATATACTTTCTTCCTTCTCTTCCTCTTTTTATTCTATCCGTTCGTCACGTTATACCGCGAGCATAAATGCTGGGACGACGATAATTATTTTACACCCCATAGGATGCTGCTGCAAGCTCTTTATAATCAGAGCTTTACATCTATGTACAACGGGTTCTTCGATCCACTATGGTGTTATTCAAATTAATTAGTAACTATCGTGCAAGAGAGGTATTAATAAAACATTAATGCTAATCTCTGTAACATAGTCTCTTCGCTCACACATAGGAAATATAAAGCCCTTTCTTATCATCATGTTCAATATACAAATAAAAAAAAAACATAACACCAATGGCTGATTTAGTATAGACTCTTACCACTAGCATGTCTGAATAAACCATAGCCTTTTCTACTAGACATAATAATTCGTTGAACTATTAAATTTTCTCTCGATTTAATTATTCAATTTTTTTAAACATTATAAAAAAACGGCGAAAAAAATTTTAACAAAAAATATTAAATTCCATCGCGCTGAATTATAGATAAATATATATGTATGTCATGTGTATTTGTATGCACGTCCAAATGATGGACGGGTGTCTGTGGCAGCCTGTGTTATTTTGCGAAAACAGATCTATTTCGGAGAGGGTGTCTAACCCCCTGGCCTGTGTTACGAGTGATGTGTGCACCGAATACAAAGGCGTCAGTCCGGTTTATGGTTTGCGGTATGGGACGCCCAGTGGTGCGGGGATATGTTTGCCGAAGGTCTCACACAGACGAGGGACGTCAAGAGGGAAAATCCATGCTAGTTGGTTGCCAGTCGATCTCTACCAACGTCACTCTATACTCTAGACATGTGCTTTCTATTCAATGTAGATCTGATACTCCTTGTCTTTTGTATCTGTATTATTCGCATTCCCGCTTACCCCCTGACATTTATAAGTAGATGAATCATAAATATTTCAACGTATGTATGTTGGTATAAATGTATATGTTCATGCATGCAGATGGAAGGCGCATTTAAATTAGTATTATAATATCCATGAAATTAAACGGATAAATTATTTATTGCGATTTAAATTTATAAAATGATTTAAAAAAAAAGTTTCGTGATCGATTGAGCATCACCTGCCAATTACTGAATCATTATTTATGAATCATTTAACATTTATTTCTATCCACTGCAAGTATACCAATTCACATATACTTTAGTTTTTTCATTCATTCTTATTTTCCTTTCTTTTATTTTCATTCTAACTTTATAGGACACTTTTCTTCCGGAACGTTGCGCCGACAATCGTATTCTCCGTTTCGTTTCCCTCGTCGTTTTTTCCCATTTCACTGGCCACATTCAAGTTCCTTCAATCTGGCCATGGGTGTACGACGGACAAGTTACGCCCCACTCAGATTGGAAAATGTTCTCGTTGAGAATTCTCAGTGCAACGCACGATCGATATGTGTATATGTATACATATAAGCGCAAGTATGCTATACGTAACTTTAGTATATAACTGTATATAGCACTAGCACCACTTCCGGAATCCTTTGCAGAGACGTCGAGATGTATGAGTGTATGTGTAGTTCGAAAGCGGCTATCGCGATCATATGTGTTAGTGTATATAGGTACTTGTTGAAAGGTTAGTACGCTTTTGAAACGAAAGTAGTTTCTCCTGATTGAACAGAGCCGTTTGGGCGGTGATCATGCGATAGCTTCTTGGACTCTGTATCAATTGATCGCGCGTTTGAATTACTTTTCTGCAAAAGTCTCTTTATAATGTTGTAGGAATAAAAAAAATATTCAAGGAAAATTCAATTTTCTGAAATTTCATTTTTAACAACTTTTACATTTCAGTATTATTTCAAAATTGTGCCAACAGCTGCAGAACATTTTTTTCTTTTTTCTTCTCGTCCAGCCGTCATGAGTCAGTCTATCGCTACTGCTGCTGCTGCTATAGAGGCGAAATAGAGGAAAATTTATCTGTCAAATTCAATCGTGTTAGTGTTTCTTTTCACGCGTGTATATACGCGCTGTAACAAGACGGGGTAGTTCAACATCCTCCAAATGTTTCATACTGAAAGCTCGTAAAATCTGCAGCTTTTACTACCGCGTGAGATTGAAGAATCGAGTTGTAGGAAACGAAATCCGGACGTCGAGTATAAAACAGATGAGAGTATGTATGTATAAAAAATAAAAGAAGAAAATAGAAAAATAGAAAAGGTGGAATAGAGACAGAGTACGCTGGCATTTTAGTATATAAGAGATCAAGTATACCGGTTTGGTGGCGCTGTGCCGCGTGAGAGATTTAGTGTGAGAGTGAAACGCTGAAGCATAAAATACATATCTTAAGCCTCTGGTGATCCAAAATTTAATTAAAATTTGATCCGGTTTTGTCTGATACGCACGAACCAATTTCCACACTTTTATTTTATTCGGAGAATAATTCGTATTGCATCTGCAATAGACAGGCATCGTTTTTGAAATTTTTTTCTTTTTCATTTTTATTTATTTGTTTTTTTTCTCCCAATTTTCAATTCGTTTATCTGTAGATCGTTTCACCTCATTCTATACGTATATATGCATGCACGTATCTCGAGTAATTGAAATTTTATATTTTATCTTTCGAATTTTACTGGACACGTAAATGCCATCCTCGACAGCAAGTCGACGGTATAAAATGTTTTGGAAAAGTCGGAAGAAAGATATCCAGTTTTTGTTTGACGTAAAGGGAGATCAAACGGAAAATTGGCTGCTGTCCTGATCTCCCTCTTGGATATCTCCGTATTGTCTTAAAGTCACCGAATTTGGGACAAATATTTTTAGACCTATGTGTTATACATTATACAAACCAACGATATTCTCACTCTTGCACCTTTCGATCAAGAACATCAAAAGAATCCACGGAAATAAGAAAAATAAATAAATAAAAAAACATCAAAATTTTATTAAAAGTCAATCAAAGCGCAGATCTAACTTCCAGTACAATTTTAACCATCATTTTTCAACCGCTTTGGCTACACCCAAATCTTCAAATGTTTTTCATACACATGTGTGCGAGAAAGGACTTTAAAGTTTCTTGATGCTTTGCCCAACGTATGCCTCATAGTTTATAACCAAGGGGAATAGCGTTGAGTTGAGAGGCTAGATGTGGACCACCCGTCGAGGGATATGGAAAGACGCGTGGCAAGCTACCGGAGAATGGGTTCTATATACTTATAGAGCAAGTGAGAGACGAGTGGATTTCGTTCAGGGGATCTATACGAAACGAGGTGAAATCATGGGGCGTGGGAGAGCCAATCCATCAGAAAGAGCTGCTGGTGGCTGCCACCGGCAGACCTTCGACCTCGCCGCCAACTTTGGCATGAGTTCCCTCCCACGTCGACCCAAAACTTTATCGGACCTGCGTTGCTCGCTTATTCGGTCTACAAATGCAACACCTCGTTGCTTTTTCCCTGTCAGTCAGATGCAGCCAAGCGGCTCTTTTGCACAAAACGTTTTTCATTTTGTTGCATAAACTAACGCAGCATTCTACTTTCATTACAGGAAAGAATAAAAGCAAATGGTACGAACATTTGCCACACCATAACTTATACCTCATCCAGTTGAATTTATTTTGATTGAATTAATCATTCAAATTTATTCACTTATTGAAATACCGTATATTATTGATAATAATTGAGTATTGCTCAAGCATATAATGCGCTTGAATTAATTCACTACATAGCTACATCTCGTCATAACAAGTTGCAACTGATCCAATATAGGGGATTTAACCTCTGGGCCAACTTCTTAAGTGCCTTGAAACGCATGAGAATCGACAGAGTAACTTCAACCACCCTGGGACTACCCTTTGCTAAATTCTGTTTCGAGAGTTACGCGATTTAGTGTTGTTGGTAGAGACGAAGAAGCGGGCTTAGCACTTGGGTGTTAACTAAGGGGTGTGTATAAGGAGAGAAATAGCAACACTAGAAGTAGTAGTAGCATGTCGATAAGTGACGCCATGAGTGTAGAGCCCGCAGGAACTTATACTGCGTGTATTACATAGAGCTTTATCATCAGCAACTGGCGCACTGAATATCGTACTTATGGCCCTCAAGCCCATGAACCGGGCTTTTAGTACCTTAATACATATACTACACAATATATTTTGATATAGGGGAAGCTGGTCATTTTATGTGTAGTCGAACAAGTAATGATTATTATGTTTACGACTAAAGCACCGGTGGGAATAATCAAATAGTTGGCTGAAAAATTCACATCTCATCAACTAACAATATATACGATTGAATTATTTTATTTTTCAATAAACCATTCTGACTTCCTCAGATTCATTTCTGACAAATGTTTAGCCATCCATGATCCAACCACAAAGCATGAAAATGCAATTCACATCAACGTCTTTGGCATGATATATATTTATATATATATATTTCAAACCTTTAAGGCAGATATTAATATATTTGCGAACCGGAAATAAACTTTGTGGACTCTCAGAAGGTCTTGGGTACATGTCGATATAGGTGGAAGTATATATATTCTGAGAGATGGTGGTTTAAGAGTAAGAAGATGAGGGAATTGCTTCAGCTCGTGCTACTATACCAAGCGGCCAAGGGTGAGTATATACATATACACTGGTTGCAATTATTAATCACGGCCGGGATCTCATAAAGCTCCGTTTAAGCTTCGCATACAGTGTACATCGTTTATTACCTGCTCTGACGTAGACTAAAATGCTTTGCTCCGGAAATACACTCACTATCCCAGTCGCGTCTCACGCATTATTATGCATCATGAGATTCAAAGAAGGACAGTGTTGTCACTAGACTACATCATATAGACACTGAGAGGGGAATTTGAAGAACAAAGCAATAAGAAATAGTGGTGAATATATGTATCTAGTAATAAGAATATGGTTACTCATGAAAATGAATATTCAAATTGTCATGGTAAAACAATTTTTGTTCCCCCTCTAACGGGTATTAATCTCTAATTTTCAGTTCATTCAGCTCTTATCTTTCTGCTCTGTCAAACTTAAATGCTTTCATGCAGAGTCTTGCGTATATATTCCTATCTTCCTTTTACTTCTTTATTCTCTAGACGCTTCTAGCTCCAAGCGAATTGCACAAAATCCCCTTTGACGTATATGCCATGACACGACCCTTAGTAGCGCCAAAATAGAGTTTAGCAGGTATACCATATACCCTCTCACATCACGAATGAAGCAGGGTGCTTTGGTGCGTTACGCAAAGAGGATCTTGGTTTTACTTCGGAACGCTCACATTGCTCTCTCCCCTCAATTTACACCCTTATACATCCTTTACACTCATTTTCGTCTTCTCTCCAACGCGTCACTCTCTCTTTGACTCACATTTAATCCTCATCGACGCGCTTTTGTATCTCTCGTACCGCCTTGGCTTGCCACGTCTCGTCTTCATCTTCATTTCAAACACAAAGGATCTCGTATATACATAGTGAACAAAATAAAAATGTACTTTGTTATTTTGTTTTTTTTTTTCCTTTTTTTAATAACAGGGAAATCCACACAACTTGGCACGCGTCGTACATACACCATGCACGTGACATATGCAAAGGGAGTGGGTTGTGGTAAGAGACGCCTGCTTTACCCTCCAGTTAAACTAAAGTAGATCTACGTACACAATTGTGTTTGGTGTACGTTAGAAAGGGTGTGTGTGGTGAGGACGTGGGTCAGCCGCTCAGGGTGCAAGGGATTACAGGCTGCCACGGTAATTGCTTCTCGCAATTTACCCGCCAAATCCCGATTAACCGGTGGCGAACGGTTGTCTCGACGCGGCTCGTACACTAAATTCAGAAACAGCATCCATGGCTGACAAGACCCACGTGCGAAAATACAGGGTGATCAACTCTATTTGTAATGGTTGTTGGTTCCTGTTGCTTTTCTAATGCGATGATGGGGGTATTATCAGTTGTTTAAGTATATTAAAAATGATCCGTTCTAGTATTTTTTAAATTACATATGAATAATTGTAATGATGACAATAATGTTCAAGATTATATAATTATTTGGATATATATGCAATCCCCAACTGCCATTATTGGCTCTCTACTCGGTCAGGATTAATACGGATGGATGACGTGACACGGTATAGTAGATACATTGGAGGAAACAGTGATGCCGAGGATTGTATATAGAGATCGGCGAACAAGTTGCGGGTACAGAGCACGGTGTGTCACTGTTCTCACGGGAGAGACGAGCTTCTTGGATATAACACTGGAGATATCAGAGTTACGTAGGCCGTCAGATTAGGATCCTCCCTCAATTCCCATTTGCCCCTCGACTCCATTGGTATAACTGTGGTACGAGTGCGGGCAAAAGGTGTGGGTTCCGAAAGGGGAGAACTGGAGAGAATGAGAAAAGACAGAGAGTGAGGCGCATTGAAGTTCTCGCGGACCATGGTGCGCATCTGGGGAAATGTACCGAGATTACGGATCCAATTCCAATAAAGTTTAGCGCGTGAGCCGACTGACGGGGGTCGTGGCCAATCATTATTAAGGCGAAGGCCGTTGAGGCTTACGAAACTTCGACAGCAAGTTAAGGGAGAGTATGACGCGTCCGTGTTCCAAGTAATTTCTTACCAAATCTCGTAGACATTATCAGATCTAAAACATTACTTGATCATGATTTGATGATGTATTCATGAACAAAGAGAATATTCAAATTTCATCTGTTGCAAAATATATTATTCAACACTAGATGAATACAAATCAGACAAAGTGAAATTTTAGATAACATGATTCTCAGTAATATCACATTTCAAAATATAATTGAAATGATTAACAAATATAAATTCAAATGTGATATACGATATTGTATATAGAGAGTTCATTCTATTCATGCAAGATTTGAGCGCTAAAACCCTGTTCTAATTTCTCAGAGTGCCTCATCCATTTTTGATGAAGAAACATACAGGCGTTAATTGCAGTGGCTTTTTCTCTCTTTCTATCACTCTTTCTCTGTCTCTCACTCCCCCCTGTATCCTCACTTGCTCTCATGAATTTACTTCTGCAAGCATTACAACCGCAAGGGGATACATTATGGTTAATACTAATTTTAATGTCATGCATACTGAATTGATTCATCAGTCGCTAGAGAAAAGAACGTTTTCCATTATGCCATTTTGTATGAGACAATTAACGTACCCTGCATGTCATTTCCATTCTCTCTTCCTCTTTCACCCTGCCTCACTCACTCATTCCCCCAATCTTTTTATATTCACTTTTGAATATAGCAAAAAAAATAACGAATTGACAGAGTTACCTCAATACATATAAGCATCTAGATATATTCACTTTGTGTCATACGTTTGACAAACACTTACAGACATTTATCGATTGGCCCACAGAGTTTGTATATTATGCACGAAACCTCCAAATGGCGGTATATTATTCTCCACTTATAATCCCCTACTATACACACAAATAAACCACCGATTCTCAACCTTTTACAGGTTGATAAAAAAACTCGACGCAAATAAAGTTCGCGTGCGACATGAATCATCAATTCGTTTCATATTACATTATTATACCCAGAAGTATATACACAAAAAGTCAAATAGACATACACATACAAGTCGTATTGGATAAATAATTATACATGTATAAAATTATTTATATATTGGTCTGTAGAAATAATAAATATGTGAAGCTCATAAAAAATGAGAAAGTCATTTACCTGTATGTCCACTATATACAATTGTATATAAATAGTTGCTTCCATTAAGTATGTAACTGGCGCCAGTAAGTGGTTATCCATTTCGAATCTTTTGCGCTTTCCATGACGGGTATCCGATAAAGTTCAAAAGGAAAAGAAAAGCGGCGAATTTACAGAGAAACAATATACCTTTTCTATATTAGAAACGCGACAGCTGTCGATCATTCTGTTTGACATGTATAAATTTAAAGTCAAAATCTTCTGTCGTGACTTGACAATATTCCTAAAATCAAATATCGCTTATGTATTTAGTATATACATCTGACGTCATACTGTCTAGAATATATAATAGACAATAAATCCTTGTGTGTGTTGTCATGTATGTCAGGTAATATACACTAGCATTATCTCTGAGTATATAATGTATATTGTTATTAACTTAATATTTCATACTTTTAGACTTTATTGTCTGTGAAAGTATTGCTTGAAGATTTTGCTTACACTTTATTATTTTTATGGTTATATAACTAACTTCTCAGCTTTTTTACTCTATTTATTGTTGCTTCTATGGGTATGTAGTTTGTATTTGTATTTTCTCCTTTTCGATACAACTGTGCGTCCGGAAGATATTACGATGACAAAGTACATAGTTGTCCGTGCCGGATGGAATGGAATAGGTATAGTTGATATATAGAAGTTACGGGTAAATGAGAAGTGGGGTTGGATATACTCCTCGCTGCGGCGCCGCAGGGGTATCAAACAAATTGAGTGGAGCTCCGGTCAGACCGGCTCGTTTATAATGATATCAACGACAGCCTGTTCACGCACACCCGTCGACTCACCACCGCCGAAATGTTCGTAAAAAAGACCACTGTTTGTGGAATTTCATTTCTCTTTCTATTTTACTTTTGCATTTTTTTTTTATTGTATTTAGATAAATGTACGTGAATTAAATTTACTAAATTCGAGTAGAATTTTCGTGTTCTTTAACCACAGTGATAATTCATTCATCCCTTTTCACTTGTACATATATTTCACCACAACAATTATTACATTCCACCATTTACTACTCTATAAAAAATTAAAATTTATTTTATTCACATTCATTATTCTTTCCCACTGCAAAGTATTGAATATTTTGTCAACATTTTTTTTTTTTCATATCAGAACGGGCATTTATTATGATAAGTTTATTATCATATCATCAGTTTCATGTATTATATATCAACTCACTTCATCTTCAAGTTGTCACAATATCAAACACATACGTGCGAGCATTTGCTCTTTATATACAGTTTCGAGTATATGGAAAGGAAGATAAATGTTGGGTATACGACGATAAGACGTTCAATAAGAATTTTTATTTTTTATTCCTATATCCATCCTCACACTACTGTAATATTCCCATTCATGGCATCTATATATTTTATTACATACACTATCAATAATCACAGAAAACAATTCATTTATTCATTCAAATTATTTTCCACCTACACCCACACAACTTCCCTTTATATATCATTCCATAATATTCCCCACATTTATATTCATATGAATTAAATTCTTTTGAAATATATACAAAGAAAAAAAAAATATCATTCGTTAACGATATAAAACGAGTCGTTATATAACGAAACGGACAAAACGTGATGTGCGTCAGAAGTATTTAGTATCACTCTCTTTTCTTCTCTGTTCTATTAATTTATATGTATACCTATATCTATGCATATATACAGGTAGATATACGTACATATGCCACTGCTATTTAAATCTAAATGCAATGAATTTTTTTTGTCTTGTGCTCACACGCATTTTAGTTCCCATGTAAAAAAAAATTGTCTTTTTCCGCGTTGGTTACGGAACGTCAGGTTTTCCTAAATACATACATATACTTATACATATATATATATATAGACGTATAGATATGCGTAGACGCACATAGCATAGCGACAGAGAGGAGGGAATGAATTTTTTTTTTCCCCGACACCGGAACGATGCTACGGTTACGCCCGAAGGATTCCGTTTCGTCGTGGCGACACTGGCCACCGATGATTAATGACCATGTGGGCTTTGATATATCACCATCATTTTTCACGCATAGATGGGACTCGCTGATATCTCAGCCCTCCCACTTTCAGTAGATATCATACGGTATTTCGCACACACATGAAAAAAAGAGAATAAAAAATGAAGTATGAAAGAGAGAAAAAAATTATAGATGTATAATGTAATATTTATACTTAGAAATATATTGATATATTTATGAATCCTTGCATATATAAATGTATGTATGTA
>JAQQBR010000002.1:6646530-6657352 GCA_030347285.1 Microctonus hyperodae
GAAAAAAAAACAAGTTTGAAACGATGATAAAAACGAACGCAATATATACACAGACATGAATGAATAAAAGAGACAATTTTTGGCTTTCCCAGTTGAGGATTTTTGTTTGTTTTATTAGATGAAGAAGAATTCTTAGTCAAACAAACACACAAACACACGTATATAAAACATATTCGTATGAATATATGGGTAAATCAAGATCCGGAAAAAAGCAAACAAGATTGAAGATATCAAAATGACGATGACGACGATGGCAATGTTGTGGGTATTGGTGTCTACACATACAGATGATGAGATAGCAAGAGACGTTTCTCACGCTCGAGCGATTCGAGGTCGCTGGTGAATGAACAAGCATACGTTGGATACAGAAATGAAGATGAACTTCATATATGGCTGCAAATGAGGCCGCAGATGCGCCAGACGATAAGGGATGATGAGAGCAGTTGATGAAAAGGGCCGTCGCTTTTATTTAAAGAGAAAAAGAAGGTCGAAGCCCATGAGATAAAGAAAGATAAAAACTCATCTATACTTATACAATGATCATATGCATGTGATGAGAAAAAAAAAAGCTTTGCCAAGATCCGACAACGCTATACATATGTATTAATATTGTACCATGTTATGTATATCTATAGAAAACACAAGGGAGTTGGATCTTTTATCAAAAGAAACCTTTGTAGGTCACATAGAATTTATATTAAACAGAATATAAAATAATTTCCCAAATTCATTTATGAATATACTCATAAAATTCATTTGGAACACTTTAATACATATTATTGAACAAACAAATTTCTTATCAACTTTAAAAATACTCAAGCAATTATGATTGTTGAAAAGGAAACACCTGTATTAACTCTCAAAGATTCGGAAGAAACAATAAACTTACGATCATTCATCTCCGAAATAATAACTAATATTTTACAATTTTATCCTCAAATAAATTTACATACATCGCTCGTGGATTCCCCAATACACACAATAAACTATGTACATATGTGATCTTATATACATGTATCCATAATAAGCATCACATCACCATTTATTGAATAGCATATAGGTATTCACTGCAGAATAGAGAACATATAACCATAACCACACTATCCCATTACAAGTGAATTTCCGCTGATGCTATAGACATTCACCTCAGCGTTTGAGAAACATTCATGATAGCTGCAACAATAGTTTAAGCTAACGATATACATGTAGATATATTTCTATATATATTTACATATATATGTAGATAGTCATGCCTATTGAAGTACTGGCTTCCACTTGAGATCCATTAACAATACGAATATCACTCCAACCGATCAAGTAAGAATCTCTTGGTAAGGATTCCTGAGATTTGCCATTTTGGTAATTGAATCGAAGCCGCGATGTCTTACGTAGTTGAATCTAGCTAATAGCTGAAGTTAGTCGCGTTTCTATGCAAATTTGAATGATCAGAAGGATCGACTGAGCGAAATACCGGTATGGCAGACAGAAGAGTGGGTCTTTTGGTACTAGGGTTACCCTATCCTTTGTTGTTTATCTGCTAATGCTGGGGAATGACAATCACGCGATAGAAACAACGACGGTGGCAGGAGTGAAATAGAAAGGCGTGAGAGAAAGGAAAGTGATATAGGAGATTTGTTGAGGCCGAAAATGAGCAAAAGAGAAGGATATAGAGGAAACAGAGAAAGATAAAGTGGAAGAGGAGAAATAGTGGTTGTAAGATTGGTAGTGGTATGGGTCCTTTGCTGACTCTCGTAACTGAGAAGTAGTTAGTGCTTTTGGCCTGGGTGAACTGCGACGAACGACCAACGTGTGCGGAATAACGATAAGCCCTAACGTTAAACAACAGCCAACGATATTTATGCGTCTGACTATACAGCAATAGTATGAACGATACACATAATATATACATTCTTCTACGAATGTGCATTTGTTTTTAGGTGGCAAAGTAAAACAGCTTGTGAGCAATAGTAGATTAAGATGGCGTATATACATTCACCCCCGAGCAATAATTCGTCTCTAAAAGCTTGGAATTGAAATGGACCCTCTAATTGGCTAAATGCGTTGGTTGACTGTGAACTAACAAGGAACTATAGATGGGGGAGTGACTTTGCAGTTACGTGTCTGGTATACTTAGTTATATGTTTCAATAAGAGACATAAGCAAGAAATATATACAAACGTGCGAGCCAAAGAAAAGGCACATATGTGTATAAACTGTAAATGTAGTTCCACTCAAACACCAGCACAGTTATACATTCATGCGTTTGTGTGTATACATACAATACTTATCGCGGTTTGAGTTTGACAATGAAGAACGCCCGTTCATTCTAGGGGTTGGAGGGTTTTCGTTGCAAGTGTTAGGGGTCTAACTCAAAGAGTTGGGTAGGGGTATACTGGTATTAAGGAGGCCTGTTTACACTCAGCTTTATTGCTACCGGTTAATGCGCGTGGTGCAATGACTCAGCAGACATTACACATGAGAAAGATATAGGAGAAAGTGAGAGAAAGCAAGAAGTCCTTTTCGTGAGGCTAGGCTATCAGTCGTGAGTGATCAGACTTGACCGGAATAGCGACCACTACACTGCCATTATGTGTATACATATGTGTATAGCAAAAGGTTGTTGGCATTAGTAGTCAGCGATGGTACACCACATCAGATCTAGTATTGTCGTGGTTAGTTTAGTGTTGAGCTTGTTCACAAATGTGACAAGGAAAACAAAACAGCGTTATTTTGTAGATTGTGTACATGCATTATATCTACCTATACCTAACAAAAATATATGCATATATGTATCGTTAATATTTATGTATATGTATATACATTGGTGTGCCATTGTCTCTTTTTAGGAGAATGTATACGATAGGAGATAGTGGCTGATGGGGTTGGGCATGTGCACGGTGGAGCATTATACGTTTCACGGCGGGGTGGCTCTGGATAACGAGCAACAACGTGACGAACCAACAACGAATGTAATGTATATGTATATGTATAAATACATATGTATTGGTGAGGCGATTCTTGCTAACTGATTTTACCGGTGCAATGAGTTATTCTAATTTTGTGATAAGCCGTGCGGCGAGGAGGTAGAATAGGGAGAGAGTATGAAGCTGCGAGGTTGGAATTTTGTTTATACTAACTGGTTTGCTACAAATTGCTCCGACAATCCGCTCCTCGGCAAACAAATATTCATTTATATTGCATGTATCTCTGTGTATAGGTGTATGAATACATAGAAGATAGTGCAAAACTTTATTCTGTGGATATAAATTGTATATTGCACTGATGGGAACAAACTGAATTTATATACTGGAGTATTAGTGAAAAGTTTATTAAATTATTATGAAGAAAGACACGATGGCGACGACATGATTTATTCTACTAGTAAATTTTAAATGTACATATATATAGATGATATATTTTTGATATTTATATGTACGTATAATTTATACGTAAATATAATGTTTATCTAAATATTATAATTGGAAAATTGTATATTTACTATTGGGGAATTTATTTGAAAATAAACTGGAAATTTTTTTATATCTAATGAAAACGAGATAATATATATTCATATTATTAAATAAACATCTGTAGTTAATTGAATTATATGTATAATGTGTTTGACTCAATTATTTTTTTATGGAATTTTAAATTGGAATGTGCACAGAACATTTTCGTATGCATGAGTAAATGAACGTAGGGGAAAGTTGTGAGCTTTGAGTGGCAGTAGGAAATACGAGGGTTGCACATATTTATGTATGTATACATGTATGTATGTATGTAGTTTAGATATTGGTATAAACTATATATCATATATGGCGGTTATTATAAGCACGTTATATCCACAATAACGCGTAAAGGGTCGAGAGAGAATGAGAGAAGTAGAGAGATAATCAGTGGATTATACTGACAGAATTGTGCACTATCCAAACATCCAGCTGTGCATATACATCTACTAATCATACTCTGAATTGGTATATACGCACGATATTATTCTACCTCGGAAGAATCGTGACGTAAACTCGTATCCAAATCGCATTGCAGTTGTATCATTTAGACACTTTTGAACTAACGAATTATTATTTCTCATTCCACTTTATGTACATGTATAAATGTATGTGCGTATATATATATATCATAATTCAGCAAGTATGTAAATGCTTTATTCTTGTCAACACAAGTGGTAAAGCATTACTACATGCCCGACATGTTGGAAGATATTTGTAGTTTTGGAATATTCAATATTCATGATTATTTCAGTATTTTATTCTATTTATTATGTATAATATTTAAGTTTATTTACTACGTATTTTATTCTACTTTCGTATGGCACATTCAATCACTCGCTATATTATATAACTTTATTATCCTGCTATAAAAATTAAGTGGACAGTCAGTAGGAATATTTAATAGTTTTAAAAAAGTTAATTTATCAATATAAATATGTTTCACAGATTTTTTGTTTTCTTTTTTTCAGAATGAAACACGTGTGTATATGCTTGGTAAAAGAGGAAAAAACGCAGTCACACAAGAAAAATGGCATGTCTACACGAATGATTCGTTTCGATTGGACGCAAAAGCATCAACGGTATTCCACAATGACATTTGAAATAAATTGGCGGAACGTGTTACGGATGATGTGGCTATGTGGATGCGTGTGGAATCTGCAACCTGCTACATTTTTCGGAGAATTTGGCATGTGAGTTGAAGGAGAGAAAAAAAAATATAGAAAAATCCTCGCACTTTTTATTCTCTCCTTGACATGAGTGTGAATATGCGATTGCCATTTCTTGGATACGTTTTGTTAGATCGTTAGTGAAAAATACCATTACATGATTCCCAACAAAGCGTTATTAAAAAAGCAAAAATTATAAATTACATTTGAATATATTATTTCAATAATATATTTTTTTTTTACCTTTTAGTTACTCATGTTTCTATGTGCATTTTCGCTTACATGAAACATGTATAACCATTTATATATACATTCAACAATTTCATGAAAATAAAGGGAGGAAGTTCACGCTTAGTTTGACGTCAAAGCCATTTAAATCAACTCAACATATTATTCTGGTGTATTCTTTTGAGAGACACATTGTATGAATGACGTTAAAACCTTGACCACGAATAACAAGAACGGATTTTCCAACAGTAACTTCCTTCGAATCTAATAATAAACCTTGCACAAGGTATACGCTTTTTCATGCAAATACCACTTTGAAACCGCGCACGATGCAGAAACCGCGACCATCCGAGTCTACCATCCATGCACAAGGCGAAATAATCTCTATCTCTCAATCTCTCATCATTTTTTTCTCCATCTCCTGGAAAAAATTTACTGGCTATTATTATACTTTACCTATCTCCAGTTTCATTTATTCTCATTTCTTTTCTCCATCTTACAATACTATGATTCAAGAAAAAAAAAAAATAAAAGCTCAAGGGAAATAGAATAGTGGCCTTGCAATATTTTAGTTGTCGCAAGTCCCTTTAGAATTGCACGATTCAATTTACTATATGATAAAATCAACCGTTTTTCTAGGCGACCCATCCGAATAAATAGATGAAGATTTTTTCCTGTATGGTGGACTGGAAAATTCCCTAGTCCCTTTTAACATACATAGGTATCTCTTCTATTCTTTACCTTCACATGTACGCACTTTTGATTCAACAAAAATATCCAAACGATCGCGCTCTATATACAACGTTACGTTGAATAAAATCTTTAAGTAGACTATTTGAATTCAATCGACGTGCACAAAACTCACTCTCTTCCTCACCGGTTTCTTCCGCTTTCTATCTCACCCACTCTCGCTCACACTTACTCTTTTCTGATCCTATTGTCTGGCTGCAAAGTTCACTATTGAAGTCTTAGTATTGACTATTCCAACCCCAGACGCAATAAGAATAAAGCTACAGTAACTTTCAAATATTCTAAAATATATCTTGAGTAATTTGCAAATATAAACTCGACAAGAATCATCCTAAAAAATTAATAAGTTAATCGATCGTCATTTATACAATAAAAATTCGGAAAAAAATTTTTTTTTATTTACAAGAAATGATTATTATCATTTCATAAATATATTTTTTTTTAAAAATTAATTTTCAAGTTCAGTGTAATCGATGTACAGTGTATAAATCATTTACTATATCAGTGAAATAAAAATCCAACGAGGTAGTCATAAGAGGATGGGCGTGTTTGGTCCAAAGTTGGAAGAAAGCTTGCGGTTATGTATACCATTGAGACAGTATATGTATGTGAATTAGAAAAAAGTATATAAAGTATACATACAAATATGTATATAGAGGCATATATACATATACATTTATGTATATGGTATACCTACTATATAGAAAATGTGTTGGGCAGGCGAAGAAGAACCCCCGGGATCTCGATGAGGCCAGCTACAGTCGCCGTTGTATAACGTTGGGGCGGATCGCGTGTGCTCAGTCTGAATACTGATTCTCCATGCCGGACGCATACATTACCCGACGGATAAAAGGCATTTGCATTTTGATGGACCGCGCCGAGTGCATTTGACGTTTCGTATGCATTTCCCGGGATATTCGAACCGTTACTTCCAGCTTCATTTCATTCATACTGACTTATTTATTATCTGATTTATTGGCATTTAATCGTCATATTGTTCCGAGTTGTAAATAAGCATCAGTATGTATAACGATAGGTATTATTTAATCGTTGAATAAATAAAATATTATAATTTATAAGTGAACATGACGTGAGAATAAAATTTACATAATGAAATTACTATTTTTTTATTTTTATTTTCACTTACCACGTTGCTTCCCATTTTCCACGTCGTTGTACTGCCACGACGGAATTGCCAAGTAAATGCCCGATTAATTCCACGGGAAGATCAACAATTTCTTTGAACGTTTTGTCTTAGAATATTCATTTAATTCTATAATCAACTTTTCACACAACACTTTTGCACAATTTCGTCATGAAGACAATAGTCCAAGTTTTATATCTGTAACATTAAATATTAAAAATCTATCATTAATAAAAAAAAAATTCTCTTGCATTTTATTATGTAGTAACTATAATATTTAGATATATATATATACATTTCACAGTATATAAAAGTATAAAATACAATTTTTAATGTATAAATTTTTGGTATTTTATTGTTAATATATTAATGGCTAATTTAATTACACTGAATAAAATCCTATTTGTTAGGAAAAATTGACAATTGCGGTGGTTTGAAATAGATGCTCCCTTCATCTTTTCAGAATGAAAGTCGAAATTCAATTTGCCAAAGCAACGTCGTTTTCGTATAGCTCAAACGAATCTAATACCAAGACGTTCGTCGGAGAGTTATATCAAGAAAGACGGTTTACCATTTGGTAAAAATGCGGCGATCTCAACGGCAGCAACAAGACGCCGACTACTACTACAACTACTATGATGACGACGGTACCTAGTTACGAAATCCAAATCCCCTGAGGATGGATCTGAGAATATTGGGCTCCATGAAACTAATGCCCGACTTCGCCTACGACTTCCATCGACTGGTGGAATCGACTAAAACTAGTATAGCAAGTGTTATCCACTTTTGCGTAATATTCAAGATAGGTGAAATGAAAATAAGACAAAATTAAAATTAAAAAAGAATTTTTAAAATATGGTGAGACACTAGAGATTCTAAAATGAAAATAGAGAAAAACAAAAAGGTAAATGTGGTAGAGTGTGGAAAATACCACGACAGTGAGAATAGAAAAATTACTCCCCTGACATGAAACAGAAGGACGCACACGATAGTTACAACGAGCGAAAGAGACGAGAAGTAAAAGACAGGGACCACGGAGAATATGAGGGGGGCATGAAAAGGTTTCGAAGTAAAAGTTGGAAGCCCAAAGGAACGCTCCAGAGAAGCTTTGCAACTTCGACGACCTTTAAATTGGCACAACTATACCGCTGTGACTCTCACACTTTTCTTTTCTTACTGAACGTTGCCGTCGCCGTTCAACACTTGATAGTATAGACGAGTAAAAGTGAGAGCAGTGGTTTAATCGTTCTCAACTTTATACTATTTGGGGTTTCAAGAATATACAAAAAAAAATATTAAAGAAAAAGCCACAAGGTGAGACGATAAAAAAATTAAATATAACGACAATTTTAATGAATATAATTGAACGATTACTCGTAAAATTGATGGCTGGGTAGCATTTTTAAACCACCAATAATGTCCTGTGATAAAGTTTTCATTCCCTGTACTTGTATAATATGTGTGCGTATGTATATTGAAGCTTCTATACATATATTCCTGCATGTACGTGGCATTTTTTCATATTACACCATTCATGTGAAAGAATATTCCCGAGCGATTTTATACTTCGACGCGAACTGCGTCACGTGCTTTGAATGATAAGCTACCCTCTCTTTATAAGTATACTTTGCTATAGTGCGACTCGATCCCAGGAACTCTGAGGTGTGTCCAACGTTTCTGTCATCACATATAGATATATATACACACATATCTAAAGGTGCGGTGATTTCCTGTAATTTGGAACGTGATGAAGTACGTAAGTAAATGATAAATTACAGAATGAAAATAATAAATTATCGTTGGTAATTCATTATAAAGATATATTCAAGATGAATAAAAAAAATTTACGAATACAACTAAGAAGTTTATAGACAAGACAAAATATAATTATAAATACAAGTGGAGATTTTATTAAACTTTGTACATAAATCAATTAAGTCTGTAGACAAATTTCTCTTCAGCCAAATAATATTGTCGATTTTTATTGCAAGCGGCGAACGAATATTATGCGCATTAATTTATTGGAAAAGAGAAAACAAATAATAAAAAATAATGAGAAAATGAGAGAAAATACTTGTTCCACGCCAAGAAGAATTGACTTGCAATATTTCTACATCCAATTCTCCTGCAGTGCTTGCTCATTCGCTCGACAAATCAAACTTCACAATATACTCAAACCCAACAAAAAGTAATGCTATTAACGACGGGTTCTCGTTTTCCTTGTACTCCTGCAGCGGTGTAGACACACCCCCAACAGCACGACGCCGGTTTTTTTTCTTCTCGCAGCCCCATTCAATATATTCCTACATATATATTAATCATTCATGTATATATTTATAGTCTTCTTCGTGTTGACTGCACGCAACGGGGCGACGACAATAGTGAAGTGAAACTCTGACTGCAAATAATATTAATGCTCGTATCGCTATGAACAATTATTGAAACTCATAATATACATCAAGCAGAAGAGAGCAAAAAAAAAAAAGTTTGAATATACATAACCGTTGTACACAAAAGCACGAAGAAAAATTGCAAATATTGCCGGAGGTAAAATATAAAATATCACGTTGTCTACTTAATATTTACTATCAAGAAAGAAAAGAATAGTGAGCATTCACGTGCGTGATATGCGGTGTCATAACGTCTATTGTTTATATTTTTTCGCATTGTGTATAAAAAAAAATATATGCGTACTTGCTATTTTTTTTTTATTCCAAACGCATGGTATATTAATGACAAAATAAATATTTCATATCACTGCATTCGCCATTACAAATATTGATTCCACTGATTCTAAATGTTTTTCCAATAACATTTACCTATGACAAGTGATACAGGGTAGGAATATCAAGTATGAATTATGCTGCGTGATGGGTAAAAAATAAAAAATAAAAAAAAATAGTGAATATACATATAAGTCTACAGATCTAGCTAACACTGTCTGTCCAAAGCGATCCTTTTTCACTAATCTGCCACTTGAATAAATTATCTGGCAATCAGATAAAGTGCTAGAGGCTAAAAGAAAATAATCAAAGAAGAAAATGTAAAAGTAAGATGATATTTTTTGTCACAGGCGTGAAGGAAACAAACGCAGATATTATACACATCTTTTATTATACACGACATAATAGTGACATATACTTATATACATATGCGAATAAATATAAGTATACTTCATCTCGCGTCGTTTATATATATGGCATTTTAGATCGCACAAACCCCCTTTTTCTTTGCCGCCAGTGGCTCGCGGCAGTTGTCGTGTATTTCCGTGCTGTGTACATCGTGCGTGTATCTCTCTACTTCCCTTGAATGAAAAGTGAAAGAATATAACAGACTGCTTGCATTTTTAGCGACAGCGACAACTACTACAGCAAAAGCACCAGCCCATCAGCAGTGCACGGACAATAGTGACGAGACACCCTGCCAGACAACCACCAACCCTTCTCATTCCTTTTACTCTTCACGCTCTCCCTGCACCCTTTCCAACTGCTGCTTTTTTGTTACTTAATTTTTTTTTTTTCGTCTCTCTATATCCGTTCTTATTCTACAACTGAAATCTTTCAATGTGTATATACTTATAGATATACATCGACTGTTTTCACCAACACTCTTACACTGATTTCAATTTTTATATTCCTTTCAATTCTCGTTTAAAATAGTTATGAATGCCAAGTGTCGATAATGCGAAACATAAATGCGACTTGAAAATAAAACATACTCTAAATGAACTTAAAACACAATTGGAATTGTACTAAAATTCTCTTTATTCGTATACTACCAGTCATGTTCTTACTACTCGCCTTTCCTATCTTTATTCCTTCTGTGCCAAAGGGAAATGGAAAAGGATAAAATAGGAAGGCGAACTACGACCACGACGCCATCCGGAAACCCGTTGGGCTCTTTTGTCTTCACGATCTCTTTCCTTATCTCATTCTCTTCACTATAGTGCCTGTGCCATTCGACTCTTTGCCCGTACTCGTTAGCAAAAAATATATATATACTTATATATACATGAATATACTCGT
>JAQQBR010000002.1:6657452-6678775 GCA_030347285.1 Microctonus hyperodae
ATATATATGAAAGAATAGAATCAGAACAAGTTTACATTTGCTCTGTATAAAATTGCTCTATTCACTTTATATCAAGATTTAATATAGAAAATGTGCTCCATCATTGTGCACTTTTATATGAAAAATTCAACTGCCATCAATATGTCAGCATACTCAAATAAAAATGAAAAAATATTTTATATGAAAGAAGATTGATAATGGATAAATCTGAATTTTTTAATAGCACATTTTTTTTTTTTTTTTACAATAACACATCGACAATGGAGATGAATAAAACAAAGACAATACTAAAAATATCATATAGTAAAAAATATATAATGAATCAGACAATAAATGAAAGTAGAATAATTGAGATGTATAATTTTATCTATACATACGGGCACATTAATATACATTTACTTATACATAGATGCATTTATAATATTGAATAATAATTGAACAATGAAACGATTCACTTTGACAATAAATATCTGTGGAAATTGCTATAATGAGGAAGAACTTGAAGAATAAAAAGGGCCGTTAATTGTGGGATAGTACATTTATGTAAAAGATCGAGTAGTGGAATATAAATGTGTAGAAATATGCCTATCTTTATATAAAAGATTCGCATATCTTTCAGTTGTATAGAAGATGCACAATCATTTGAATCTTTTATGCAAAAAACGCTGGTGTATTCATATACATAAATATGTATAACCATATATCAACTTTTACACTTCCTCAATGACGACTGGAAAGAGCACAGATATATTGTATCGACGTGGTACACACAACGTGAATAGATAAAAATAATGAGTTGTCTGAAGCAGTTATAAGGCTGTATTGAGAATGAAAGAAGAAAAAAAATATATAAAAATCAAAAGCGAGGAGGGAAAATTTACCACCGTGTAATATTAATATTGAATTCATTTTCCTCTATATCTATATACGATAGTCGTGGTTAATAATTGAAGTATGGCAGCTATGAAATATACAATATATGATTGTAAATTAAATGCCTGTTTGTTTAGTAATAGTTTGTAATTCATCCCACGCATATGTTACTCTCTACTTTGCAATTTCCTGATTACAACAGTTTAATTAATTTCGAATTGGTGGCTTTGAGCATGCAATTACGAAATAATGCAAGAATTCATTGAGAATAATTATCATTACACATGTAGGTGTGTGTGTATTATATATTTCTTGCAAATGTGTCTTCGATACTTATTGAACTCAATGTGGTTGATATAATAATTTGAATGTTGACTGTGTATTTTAATTATAAATATTGCTTGCAGTTATGTAACAATATTGGTAATAAATCATTGTTGAAAATATTGAGGGCATGCAATTGAGAATAAAATGAAGAATGAATTGAAGAGAATTTTAATGTATACAATGTGAGATCATACATCATAATGTTACAATATTTTTATGCATATCATTCACTGTATTCAAGTGCTTCAACTCAAGAAATCAATTGATATTGATAATGTAAATAAAAAAATATTTTCATTTGTTAATATTATTTTATTCATTAATTTTTTCTATATAATAAATACTCATTTTAGTTTATTCATATATAATTTAATTTCAACGAAAATATAATTATTATATAATATTCTAAAAGTATTATTTTATCATCAATTTTTTAATGTCTCTGCAGTGATTTATTTGATTATTTATTTATTTATGTTTTAATCAAGATAAATGATTGAAGTTTTATAATTTAAAACTATAATGGCGAAATACGCCCTCGTATTTTTCAAATGGCACTCAAAAAGTCATTAATAACTTATGAAACGCCAACACGGCCGAAATGTTCAAACGAGCTTTTAAACTGCGCCACATCAGAGATAGAATTAATTATTATTGCAATTCGTGGCATGTTTTCTTTATAAGTAAAGGGTGAAAGAAAATGTACCACGACTACTTTCAATGATATATTACTGCATGAGAATAAAAAAAATTATTGAATATCTCTCCGACATTAATGATCATAATTATAAATCAATAAATATACATCATATACGATTGTTAGATTAATAAACGTAATGTGTTTTCAGTTTGTATATACATACATCTACAATAAATTCACAGAATATCCAGTATGCGGTTCATGTAGCAATAGTTCGAATGTGTGTGTCTGTACGCTCATCCAACTGTGACTACAAACGATAATCGGATTTCGAATGGCAATATACACGAGTGTATATCTTCGATATCGCGGGTGCGAGTCGACCGTGAGAACGTGAAAATGAAATGATGAATTCATGGTCGAGTTATCGTTATATCCAAACCACCAACAACACTGGTTTGCCATCTATATATAATAACTGATATTTCATTTGATAAAAATAAAAAAAAAATAAAAATTGAACAAACAAACTAAACAAGCAAATATATTCCTCGTTATTATTTTTCTCATATCTTAACATTAAATATATATCAAGATAATAATATGAAAATACGTAATATATAATATTCAATTTCTTTTGTTGTGCAATAAAAGTCTTGAATAACTGCGACGAGCTAAGACGAGCGGATTTAACCGAGAAACTAGACCATCAGACAAGTGAACCGATGTGAATGATGTTAAACAAACGGAACGGATCGAGAAGTGAAGAAAAAGAGAGTATAGAAATGATGGAGAAAAAGAATGAAAAAAAAAATATATAATAGAATGAAGAAGAACGATACTTGGATGAGCACAATGAAGACTAGCGACAACAAGAGATAGTCAATGTCGACAATGAAATAAAGCTTGGAGAGATGAAAGAATTGCGTATAGCTTGGGACACAGTGTCGACTGAAATAAAGGATCGAGGTGTGGCAAAAGGTTGGGGAAAAATAGTACTTCGTAAAAATTGAGCTTGACTATACAGCATTGGACAGTTTCATAGTGTTTGTATATATGTTTATGTGTGCGTGTGTGTGAAGAGAACAAGAAAATGGAAGTGGAAAAAGTTGTATGTTGTATATAAGTATGTAATGTATACGTATATGTATATATTGAGAAAAAGAAAAGATGAAAGAGCGTATATACAAGTTCACGCGTGGCTTATGGAATCTCTTTCCTCTTTTTTCGATCTTTCGCACCGGCTAACCCTTCGTATAAAACACACAAAAATGGTTGGGTGTAAGTATATAGGAAGAGAGTTGCGTGGCCCAAGAACTTGGTGTGGTGTCACGATAGTTAGGACGACGTCTACGTGACCCGAGAGCTCGCTGGAATAACCTCCGTTTCTACGGGGAATTACATCCAACTTGGTGGAATAAGAAAGTGAGAGAACGAGGAAAATAGCTAAAGAGCAAAAAGGGAAAAGAGAAAAATTGTGGTAAAAGTTAAGTATGAGACATGTATGAACACACACTGGTATACACTTTCACCATACATCGCCATAATATTACCAAGAAAAAAAAAATAGAAAAAACAAAAGTGATATAAGAAAATAAAAACAGAGAGAGAAAAAAAAAAGTATAATCGCCATGAGCATTACCGCAAAATTCTTTCCCACTGAAATTTCATCCTGGTACGTGTGAGAACAAATCGGTAAAAGAAAGAAGCACCACGAAAGGGATTATCTCACATTGGTACAAAAGTTCCTAGCTGCATCATGACAATAAAATACACATGTACTGTGTGTGTATCGATTGAAGACATAGCATTTATTTTGAAAATATTTTTTATTTGTTTTATGGTATTGAATAAATGGACCGCAGTTATTTTGAATAATATCCAAAGTCGAAGACAGAAAATTGCTGTATAACTTTTTGAATATAAAATCAGGAAGTCAAGGAAAATATTTTTACGATTACATAAGCATTACAGAGAGAAAAATAGTTTTCAATTCGAGAGGAAGAAATATAAATGGATATTAATAAAATATATATACACTAGAACGTTGTCGTTAAGGCACTTGCCCAAGAAATTTTAAGTTTATAGGATCATTCATTAAATTTAATATACAGTAACTTTATATTTTAATTCAATTTTCTACTTTCAAAAAAATATATCTCATTATTATCCTCATAATATCATAATTATTATAGAATTTTTTTCAACTTTACATCTCACATATATATATATATATATATATTTTTTTTCAATTTATACAAAAGTTAAATCATGAATTTTGAATAATTATTTTGAAGAAAAATATAAATACTTATTATTCTGGTAGCATTTTCTACAAAAATGTCAGTTTTTCATAACGAGGGTATAGTCAACTTGGCATATGTATGTATAACGACGAACCTTGACGTCTAAACGCCCCCATATACACATAAAAAGATGCCTCACCTACAGCCTACCCTCCATTCGTCGTCCAACAATATATGAAAAATATTTCTATGAATATACGACAGCAATGCGTTAGGCATAATAATCTAACAACATATATATCTGGATTACGTGAAAGATAGGCTCGAGGGAATACAATGGGTAAAAAAAAAATGCCAAGTGTATACCAATCGATTCATATAGCAAAACAAAAATTCACGCAAGGGAATGCTAAACCCCTACGTATTGGAATTAACAGTTGATCGATGGCGACAGCGATTCTCATGCAAACTTATATGCATATAAATATTTCGGTACATATGTATAATGCGGATATCGCAAAAGAAACATGGGCAAAGCGTTGGGACAAGGGGGTTGTGAAATAAACAAAAGAATCAGTTGCACTTGTCGCACGATTTATATTAAAGTCCCCAATTCTTTTTACCCTTTGACTTATAATATCTCTGACGCGACTTTTAACGCTCGCCACGGGAATGAAAACGACTTAAAAATAAGATGTAGACGTATACAAATAAATATATATACATTGGTGTTTACATTTATGCCGTGGGCTAGCCACGCGACAAGGGTTGCATATGAAATTGAGATGGATATTGCTGTAGAATATTTGTGCGAAAAAAAAGCAGATAAAAATAAAATAAATGAAACCAGCTACTTATCATCTTGTGTGTCACTCAAATTGTTCGTGAGCAGAAAGAGAAACTGTGTACACACTGCATCAAGAGAAAAAAATAAATAAATAAATAACTACTCTAACGGTGCAATCGTGTAAACGATTCGGACACAGCTATTAACGAGATTGTCATTGGGATATTTTGTTTATTTTATAGTTATTTGTTTTTACTTTTATATTTTATTTTATTTTTTATTTTACTATTGCATACATGAATGCCAATTTATTTCATTGAAATATGACATTAATTGTCAGGCATTTTATAGCGACAGTGTATTTTATATATATTTAACGAATAAACGATTTGATTTTTGAAAAAATATGCACAGTGATTAGTTTGTTTGATAACAATCACATGCGTTTCAATTATTTATTTATATTTTTCTCGAGGAAAAAAATTTTATTCAATTTAAATTCAATGAAGCTTTCACATTTTATCAAATCATCATCATGAATACATATTCTATTACAAGCACACACATGTACAAACACAATGTTAAAATAAAACAAAGAGAAATCAAACAAAACAGAAACAGAATATTTACAATATTAACAAAAGTTCGTTGATGCAAATTTCAGTTATGCAAAACAAATAAATTTTATTACTCAAAGCTCTATTCATATTCTTTGATCTCCATAATTTTATCGACTCATCTTGTTCATTCACCACTACCCATATATAAACACACACAGCCACACATGAATATACATATGTACACATACATAAAAACAGAAAACCAAATAACAATTAACATGAAACATTGCGCTCACGGGAATATTCAATTAAGTTCAACATTGAAGACTGGACGTCTATTACGTATTGCAAATGGTCAATCAACGACGAGTTGAACATGAATTGTTCGATGGAATACATATAAAATATAATATAACACATAGAGACAACACTAAAAAAAAAATTGGGGAGTGTAGAACGCGTCAGTGAGTAAAACGTACATATATACACAAAACAAAATATGATAGAGAGAAAAAAATAGAAAGCGGGAAAGTGGTAGACATATAAAACAACATGAAATAAAATAAAAGTAAAATCCCCTGAGGCAAGAAAGCAATATTTTACAATATCAATCATAGCTCGCAATAAACTGGTCGTGGGGTTAGGTTGCTAAGAGACAGAAGCGGTTAATGACACTATTACATCTAAGCTGGCACGAGGCACCAAAAGCCACGGGAGAAGGGTCCGTGTCGTCGCAACGTGCTACCAGCTGTGACTTATGATGTATCACACAGTCACGGCAGGCAGCATCCGTGCACTGTTCTGTGTGTATACACCGCGACGTGCAAGAGACCACCTTTCCATTTCACTATCGCACAATATTATACAATACTGCACTACCTATCATCTCTCCAAGCCTTTGGTATACATGTGTATATGATGAAATACATGTGACCGTTGAGTTGCGTGAGTGATAGAGGTAATGAGAGAATGAGATGAAACAATGTAGAGAGACAGACGCAGGATATTCAGAGAGGAAAACATGAAATCTCTGCTCTATATTAAGTCCAATATTCCAGAATATATGTATGTGTACATATGTACAATCTATATTGACAGATACGTTACTGTCTACAAGCCAATGTAGACGTGGGAGCCTTTTATCATTATGACACGTGAGCGTTCTCGGCGATTCCTGATTCCCGTCAATTCATCCATCGTTTGAATACGAATTGACATGGAGATTTATTGTAAATACGAATCAACGAATTGTCACCGTTTACTGTCTGTCATCTGCAGTTTATAGTACAGCTGATAGAATTACGAAAAATGAACAGATTAAATGTAATTGTGTTTTTAAGAGAGGATTTTTTTTTTGCATTGTTTGTGACAGAAATATTGTTTTATTTATCTTATATATTTTGATAAATTGCGACAATGAATACACGCAGAGTGAGGCCAAGACAATGGTCGTTTATATTTCGTACATGTACCCACGGCAGTTGATAATAATAATGATGATAATAATGAAAAGTTGAAACGCTAGAGCGTCGTTCATTTTCGTTATTCGCGACGACTTGAAAATTAATTACCCAGTTGTCAAGTACAGGTCGCGACCATGTGACCACGCACCCGCGATGACAAGATTCGAAAGACGTGGAGTAGACGATAAGCGAGTCCTCTTCATTATTTTTCAATAAACTTTCCGAGATTCTTTTGTCAACGTCTCGTTTAAATGTAAAAATAGCTTTTTGTCAGTTTTCCGCTCGTTCTTCATTCTTTTGTTTTCTTTTTCCTCCCATTTTTATTTTTGCCACACGCTGATACTTTCATTCAACCGTAATAAGAACGTAATCCGATGAAAATAAAAATAAAAAATTGTCTGAATAAATCGTTCAATTGAACACATGCAAAACCATAAATGAATTTAACAAAAAAAAAAATCGATTATTATAAATCTGTCTGTATATTCTTAAAATTTATTTTATAAACAAATTAATTTTAAAAAGCTACATAAAAAGATAGCATGATAGACAATTATAACATTGAATCAAATGAAAGGCTATTATCTACATTAATTCTAGAATATTTCAGTCAAGCCCTTTAACATCCCTCCCGCCGTTTTCTCTCTATTTCTGGTTTCTATGAAGCTATCACTCGAGGGACTCGACCAAGCGCTTTGGACGTTTGAAGTCCCGGCTGATTAAATAAACCGCCCGCGCGAGCGAATGAATGTCCCCAGTGTTTTCATTGAAAACACCCTCGAACTGTATTTAGTAGAGATTACGCGTTTGTACTTCGGAGGCTGTATATACTTCTTGAATGTTTATTAGTCAGGGATTTTCCATGGCATATACTGGATGATTCAATAGTAAATATAAACTTTACACGAGCATTGTTATTATAATGTTGGTATTACTGCAAAATAAAGAAACAAAGTTTCATATCTATAAAATCGATAAAACACCATTTGATTTTCAATTATTTGTCCGTTTTTTTTCTCTACCCTCTCAACATAAACGCTAGCATATATTTATATGTATATATATATACAAACATATATGCTCTTATACAAGTATATATACACCTAAGTAAATAATATATTGAGCCAAAGTTACAGATGAATTTTTCACAGGATAATAAAAAGAAACAGTGTCAGTATTAGAGCGCTGTGGTTGGCAATAATTTTTACGCGCTTGACCTTCTTTGAAATTGTCTCGGGCAATATCACACGTAACGACCAGTTCAAACACGAATACAGACTATTATGTTATGTACAATACACTTAATGCATTATAGTTGCATGTAATCTACTCATGCAGATATATATTACCAAGACAGGAAGGAAGAAAAAAATAAAAATTGAATTTACATAAATTTCTATTGTACTTACAACGCAAGCAAAATCTAAAATATTAATTCAGCACACTAAAAATCATTGTAATGACGATGATGATAATTAAAAAATGACAATAGATTATATAACTCATACACGTGGGTATCGACCATAGAATTTTTTTCCTTCCTCCATTTATTTCATTTTATTAAGACATTTCTATTATCTATACTTTGTTTCCATTTATGTTTTTATTTTTTTTTCCCCCCCGATCTTTATTTTTTTACGCTTTTTCTCATTTGCCTGTACATTATCCTATTTTATTTTTCATTTATTTTTTTTATTTTTAACTTCGAGACAAGTTGAAACGAATGAGTATTACACTAAAAGCAATTCGTATCTATAGAGCGAGAGACTCGATTACCAACGTGTGACTAACGAGCCGACTTCAATTCTTTTCTCATTCGATTTCACATATATGTACGTATAAATACATACCTATAACTATGCATGTGTGAAAACAGTATCTCCCGCGAGTTCATTTCTGCATACCTATCTGCACTGAATCGATTTAGCTGCAGCGTATAACACAGAACAAGAGTGAGAGAAAGAGAAAGCCATATTGCTGCCAACCACTGCACCGCGTTGTCTCTCCGCGTATGTCCCAGCGACTTCACCAACGCAACGAGAAATCGATTGTACACACAGACATACACTCACACATCTGCGTACATTTATATATATATATTACTATTTGTAATAGAACAAATGCACGAGATTCTGCCGATGACCAAATGAAAACAATGACCAAATATAAAAAGGACAAAAGTGATACAAAAAAAAGCCAATGAAAGAGATGAAATAAAAAAATAATAAAATAAAGTAAAAAGATACAAACAATTTTTCTAGTCTCACAATATCGTTTATATCTGTATTGTATAAACGTAACCCGCAGGTGCTCGACTATTTTTCTCTCACTCATACCAGTATCAATTCTGTCATGCCACAACGAATGTACCGCCCCTTGCCACATTGCCCAACAAACAACACAAGCGAGACGAAGTAACGCGTGGAATCACGTGGCATAACCATTAAAATCCCATTAATTATTATTCGTAAAAGTCCACTTGTTTTTTCACATTTTCCCTTTCTCTCAAATCGTTATCGAGCTTTGTCACACGTAACACCCTTGTATTTACATATAGAGAAATAAAAAAATAAATAAACGAATAAATAAAAAAAAATATTGCATTATAAAAAATTTCCATCAGTCATTTATTCAACGATATCCAACAAAAATACCAATATAAAAAAATGACACCGATAACTTCCCATCGCATCATAATACCAATCGCAATTTATAAAAGTGGCTGACCAAGCGTAAACCTTCTCCACTTACGCTCGAATCATCATTTTACGTAAAGCTATAATATACACATATACACTTTCATGGATATTACATAAATAATGCTATCCCTTGGCGACGATAATATAAATAAAACTGACCTTGAGAGCAACGTTGCAAGCACAAAATCCATCGGGAGTGGTATACCAATGTCGTTCATAGAATCACGATGCTCTATATCCTCATATAAACACAAGACGATGTGCACGGGAATTTAGGTGAAGCAAAATAGAATGTGAAGTTGAGAATGTAGAGGAGAAATATAGGTAAATGAGTAGATGATAAAGATAGAGACTGAGATGGAGGCACTGCTACTGGTGCTGCTGCTGCTGCTTCTGTATACTCTCGAGCCACTGCGGCGTGGCTTAATTATGCAATGTTTGTCGACTGCCACGCGGGTACTCTCTGGTATGATTAATTAATTATGTAACCCAATCAAAGCGTGGCATTGGCGCTCCACTCCTCGCACAACATTCCGATGTTTCATACATGTATGTGGACATGTGCATACACGTATATCTCGACAATATTACCAAGCAAATATCAGCGGATACAAGATGAGCATCGTGCATAAATGCCACCGTTATTACACCGCACAAACACATACACATCAGCCATTAAATTGAAAGTAAATTTATTTTATTTCGTAAATAACAATCAATTATTATTATATTCTATAACACATTAATATCAATCTATAATCCATCGATTGATAAGTATTTAATAATATTTTTATAATTAATATCTCACAGCACAATCGTTGATTTAAATGATTGACGGATAAAACTTTGATTAAATCACGTAATGTAAATAATAGGATTTAAAAACACTAAGTATACTGATTTTTATCTCAGTAAATATTCACTTACACTGCAATCAATCCTGCGTTGGGTAGGGCACGTGTCACGTGAACTTGTTAAAGTTATTTGCACATATTAAACTTGTATACATATTATAAAGTGATGATTTTTTTTTTATTATTCTTTCTATCAATTGCTTTATACTTTAATTGTGATAATTACATGCATACATATCCACACATATTTTTAAAACACATATGCATGTATATATAAACGTGTCTATGTTTATATATGTATATTTATACACTAATAACTCTGTGTAAGGGTTGTTTATATTTGTTGGGGAAAGGGACGAGCGTATGCAAGACTACGGCACAAGGTTAATTTTGAATTGAGAAGGGTGTACGCACTGTCCACATGATGATGATGGGACACAGGGGCGAGGTCAATCACCATCATTGACAGTTGGTAAACATTACAGCCAATGGTTTATGGTTTGCACTCACACATAAACAAATAATACATCCAAATACATATTTATATGTACACAACTGTCGCTGCCAATTTTGTTTACAATTATTTACATATTAATTTAACTTTTATTCTATGTAAATTCTCCATTGAACCAATTCGTATATTTATTCATCTATTTATTTATTTATAATTATTTTAATAATTTTCCCCGGATGATTAAACTCAATTAAATTTAATTGAGAGACTGATTTGAAATACAGAAGCTAAATAATTCTCACGCACCCACTGATTATCTTTGAAACGTCAAAGTGGACAAGACGAAATATGCATTTAATTCGTTCGCGATCACGAGTGAAATGAGACTGAGGAGCATACACTACCGCTGCTCGTGAATCGGCCCGGTGACTGAGTTCGTTGCCTACTCGGTTCAAGGGGAGTACGCACCACCACGATGGGGTGGATAGGAAGGGCGCGAGACTGCGGCGCATGGTGGGGAAGAAAAGCAGGGGACAAGAAGCAAGAGCGGAAGACGAATACACCCACGCTGTGACGCATGCGCATCCGATTATACTTTGAAAAGCTCGTTTTGGTGTATATTTCTGGCTGTTCATCCACATACTGCCTTTGTATCCCTCTTTTTCTCGTGGTGCTTCTCACATCACTTCGTCTATTGTAAAGGTATGTGTAAGCGATGTGTAACTGCACATATAAAAGCATATGAATGTAATACATGTTTATTTCTATACAACTTGACTTGACGCTTCCTTCATTCCGTATCATAATCAGAGTTGGAAACTCATAACTGTTGTCAACTCTATAGAATATCTACACTATAAGTGTATGTCACGTTGTCATGCATGTTGGAGACTTTTTCATAGAATTTTCATTTTATTTTTTTAATTCACATAAATTTTTAGCTGCATTCTAACATCAGTGAATTGCACTCACTAAATTTATAATCATCACCGTGGATTTTGTATATTTATAAAAACATTTCCGATTGTTCATTTCACAAAACTACATTTTAGCAGAAAAATAAAAATAATTTTATAGCTATGCAAAATTATCTAACGAAAAAAATAATTGCAATTGCATTTATAATTTTTTTTTTCTCACGAGAAAATTCACGATAAATACTGCATAATTTTCAATAGAAAAATTATCTATTGTGAGTAATATTGAGAAGGAGAATAATATGATTACATGCATTACAATAGAAATTACTGATGAACATTGTGTACATCAAGTATAATACATGATATATCGCATATTTGGCATCAATCCAATTATTTGAATCATTCAACCGAAGACATTTTCCATGATATGGTGAACAGTCAGGATCTCAACTACAAACCATTCTCTCTTGTCAAAGTTCATTCTATCAACTATCCCATGTACATGTATATGTATATGTATATTCACTTGCGTACACACACATTATTCTCTCAGACAGTGCGCAATAGAAGTTCTCTATATTCCACACAACCTCTTCTGTACGAGTCAACCCTTAGGTCTTTGGTGCTCAAATGAATCTTCAGTTGTCCTCGAGTTTTTTCGTCTGAAGTAGGTACACATATACACAGCGAGAGGATCCTACTGTTGAGAAAATGGGATTGTCCTTCTTGGTCTTTATCGGATAACGTTAACATGCGATGGTACTTCAAGAGAAAATGTAGAACTAGAAGCGAGAGCGAAATGAAATGGGAGAAAGTGGTGACAAAAAAAAATTGAACGTTTCATTTAAAGGATTTTAATTACATAAGTCTCTTTATCTGATGCCTACTCACGTCTACTTGCTCTGTTTTTATCACTTCCCTATTTAATTCCCTTTCTCTATATCTAGTCATATCTTTCTCACTATGTCACAACTCTCTTCATCTTACTCCTATTTTTTTCTTTCTTATTTCCACTTTTTCTCTTTTTACAGTCTGCTTTTCTGTTGCTTTCCTCGCGTTACTCGTTTCCACTGCAGAGATTTCACGCCGTCAAGCTCTCGTCGACAAAGGAGACAAATACACACCCCATTCAGTCTCGCACTACCCTGTGACGCTGATTACGATTAAGTAAATAGCCAGAGGATCTACTTTCGTGCTATTATTCGTCACCACGAGACTGCCAAATTTATATTATAGTTATTCAAGAAAAATGTCATGTAAAACAACCATAATTTACAAACTTCACTAAAATATGTAAAACAAAAATTAATTTTAAATTAAATTTCCGAATAATTCCCAATTTGATTTGAGTTATAATAATTTGTTATAAATACATGTATACATACGTGTATTTATTTGTATGGATATAATTAAACATATCGTGTATAGAAATTAAAAAGATATTTATAAATACCGATAATATTCATCGCAACTTATTTAAATATTAAAATGTAATTAAAAAAGTTTCCAATTAAAAATCTTTTGTATAATTTATTTTTCTGTGGTTTTAGTTTACATATACATAATAAATTAAACGAGAATATTTAAATAAAGTGATCCATTAACATGATGAGTGGTGAAAACACCAAAGAATGAATTTATTTTACGTTAACTGTGTTGTATATGTAAACTTGAAAGGGATAACGATCACGCGCGTTCACGTTGCTGGCATCGAAGTTAAATTTCAGTGAAAATGTCCCAAGTTGGGTCAGACTATACTTACACGACTTGAGTATTTCAAAGTTGTTGTCGACGCGCCGACAACGAATAGAAGTGATGCATACATATACATGTATAACCCCGTGATATAAGTATATATACAAGTAAGTATATAGTATATGTATAGTTGGCACACTTGAGGCCTTTTCCATTAGCGAATTTGTCTGACTCCAAAAGCAAAGTGGTACGAGAAGGGTAAGTAAACGTAATTAGTCGTTCAGTATAGTTGTGTGACGAGAAACTCTCGAGTTTTATATGAGAAGAAAAACGAACCAAAAAAAAAATGAAAAAAGCAAAGTAAAATAGCAAAAAAAAAATAAATAAATAAATCGTCAAATCGAAATGATAAAAAACAGTATTGTAATTTTTTTTTATCGTCTCTTTGTAGACTCCCCACTTCCTAACACAACTTCAACACCCATCAAGAGAATTTTTTTTCTCTTATCGCAAACTTTGTTCTCATTTCACCCTCGATATGTATGTATACAACACTCTCCTCCTCGTGATATAATTGTAATATTTATAGCGTGTCGACAAACATAAGTAATAGAGAAATAAGCTGCTGCTTGTCTTCTCAATATACAATAAAAACTTTATACGAAGAAATCTACCAATTGGCTTCTTCAATAATCTATATTTGCACTCATTTCCTCTTCTGTCTCTTCCTGAAATTTTTTTTCGACCACTTTCATCGCCCTCGTTCAGCACGCATATGGACAAAAAAAACTGTGGCAGAAACGCAAAAGTGGATGTATAGGTATAGATAACATATAGATAAATATATATGTGCACGTATATAGATAGAGGAGGTACTACCAGTGGGGTGGAAAAGAAAAAAAATTAGATCAAGAGGAAGGAGAAAAGGGAAGGAACTCTTCGGCAGCGTGCCGGCCCGTCTGGCTCGAGCTAAAAGCTTTAATCGTTGTTTTTACTTACTACCCTTCGGTAGAAAGAAATTATTGCGCTCAACTTATACGGGTATATATATACAGTCGTTCACCGGTTTGTGGCAATCTACAAAGTTATATGCTCCTTTCGTTTCTATACTTTTACTTTTTTCCCCTACGTCTTCACGATCTTTCTTGTTTTGCGGCTTATATCTTCTTCTATTTATATACAATAAAATATACGTATTTATAAAAATATCTGGCTACTTGGACTCTAACTTCTCTATATCTAAAATGTAATACTTGGCCATTTTTCATTAAGTATACTTTTCAACTTGCGCTTTCTATAATAATTTGATATATAATAATTTGATGTATACTACATAAACAAATTTTAAATGCCTCGACTTTAATCCAAAATTAAATAATATAATATTGAAAAATAATTCTATATTCATAGTTAGATAAATAATTTAAAATTGCCATATACCATAAAATGACAATTTTAATTACTTGGCATTTTTGAAATATTTCATTGTTTCACTGTTTATTATTTATTAATAATAATTACTTTATAAATGTTATTACATCTGTATATATATATATATATATACATAGTATATTATAGGTATTATTTAAAGCCAACAAATTGCTTTGCTCAATTATTTAAGCAGTTAATTCATCAAGGCTACGGTAAACTATCTCGATGCAATTTCGTTCAACTAATGAATTTTCATTGTTCCAACTTGTACCGCCTCTGAGGCATTTTCTCTCTTCTTTTAATATTTTATTTTCATACATTTTTTTTTTAATTTTCTTTTTTTATACTGTACATATATATAAATATAGGTACATTTATATTGTATGCTGACATATACGACGAGAATATACCCCGACTCGTTTCCATTATTTTGCAGGATCAACCGGAGCTTGGCCCCTCTCACGAGACCCCTGGTTAATATTGGAATCCCTCCAAGCATCTAACAAATTCAGATAGCATCCAACTGTGTATTTCCCTATTCTTCCTCTCCCTCTTCACTTTCTCATTCCACTGCGCATCTCAATGTTTCCCGCGTGTTCTGTCTTCTGTCCAATGCATCCAATGCAAACGATGCTTTGCATATCTCTAATTGCGTCTTCATTATACAGAGAGAATTTCTTAATGAATTGATCTATTATGAATTAATATTGTCATGGTCACAATTTATATTGTATATAAAAACATTGTCTTGTTGTTTCATAATAAAAAATATAAAAAATTAATTAGCAATTCAATTTAAAGTAACTTAGTATATACTCGCCAGCAAAATTAATTACAAACTAACAATATAATAATTATCTCATGTTATTATATTCATGAAAATGAAAATAATAGAGGAGATATACCTAGCAATGGTAGACTGGGGCAGCCGAGAGGCTGGCGCACATACAGCAAACTTTCCACGTTGTTCATATACTACACATTCTCATCAGTACTAGACCCTCTTTGGCAACAGAGGAAAGGGTAGTTTCAGTAGCGTGAAGGGACCTACTCGAGACGGCTGTCATCATATATGTTGACTCAAGTGTCTATCAACATTAACAAGTTTTCTCTTTTTTTTTTTTTTCTACTTCCCTAACGTACCGCGACTTCTTTTACAACTCGGTTGAATGTTATGACGATGAAAGACACCCTTGTTTGCAGTAACCGTTTGAATTTTTGTCTTCTCCAGACATGAAACATTTCAGGTATGTATATAACGTACATACTGTTATTTATATGAACATACACACAGATATATTATAGACATATCAAGTTGATATAGACGAATCGATATCCGATTGCCATTCGCCTGTGAACAGACGATGCACAACAGTATCATGTCGTTATTCAATGCATTCAACGTAAATAGAAGCTTCAAAGTATCTATCGAGAGCATTTCCTCTTTCGGGTTTTCGTTTTGTTGAGGATAAAAGAGACAAGTAGATAGTAGCATATATGTGTATATACATATTTATTGTATGTGGTGTATGTGTATATATGTTTGGAATAAAATGGTAAAATGCGCAGAAGGCTGCAGGGGACATACGGTAAGGCGGGATGTAGATGGGCTGTCAAGGTTACCAATGTTCCCTTTGGGAGAATGTCAAATGTACCAAACGACAAACCAGCTTTTCTACGGCCTCTTCGTGTCTTTTCTTGTGTTGCCCTCAGGGACGAAGTAATAAAAACCTGAAACACTCAGTATGTATATACAACGGCAATGAGCCTATTCTCAGTTTCACTGTGTATACTGCACTCTATAACAATTTTCACGTTCAACTTTTTTGCAATTTCTTCATTTTCAAGCATTGGTTTAGTAGATAAATATGGATCAACTGCGTAGGTTTATTATCTAGTAACTATTCGCGATGTAGTATACTTAGATTTGCATGAGATAATGTTCATGAATTTATTCACGGTAGAGAAATGAAAAAAAAAAAAAAATTGGATTTTTTTGCGAGTTAAAATTCTGTTCAAATATTGATAATTAGTAAATTGAAAAAGTCCAACATTTTTTGCTGGTTAGACAGAAAATTCAGTCTTCGTTTTATTTTCTGTTGGTGACCGGAGGAAACAAGAAAAAAACGCCACGGAGTAATTTTAATCAAGCTCACGCGGCGAGCAAACTTTATTTACCGTCGACAAACACATTGGATCGTGGCTTTTGCTCTGCTGTTAGTGACTGTGATTCCGAGAACAAACGGGAGCTTTGAGAATGTTGGAAGGGAACGATTACTTTACACTACCGACCACTTACGAGAATCAAGGTAATCGCAAACTGTCTCTGTCCACCACTAAAGCTTAACTGAACTGTCACAGGAGATTAACCCAATTATCGATACGGAAAGGCTCTCAAACACAAATTTCACCTGCTGTACCATTCACTTGCAATACCGTATTTGCACTGTCAATGAACACACCTAATTAGTAACACTACAATGATAATTGTAATTATAATTGTAATCATTAAATAAATAACATCGATAACAAAATATTCATTTAATACATATAAAATAATTAAATTACGTATTAATACAATATCTCATTGAATATTCTTAATAATCTGGTAATGAATAATTTTTTCAATCGATATGCAAACTGTATGCATTGATGATTGATCGATCCATCACTTTACGTTTTCATACACAAAATGATCGGGTGTTTTCACAAGACAGCACTTTGCAACGTTTCCATGTGAAAGCTTCGACATAATGGCAGAAAGATTGAGAAAGCTTACTGGCAAAAACTCGACAGAGATTTTTTGTGCCTTCAGATACTTACACACATACGTATGTATATATATATACAATAAAAATACATTATCGATGATGGTGTACTGATGGAAAAAAAAAACAATGTCTTTGGCAAAGCGGCGATTTTTTCGCTCCGCTTTTATACGTGTGTACATGAAAAGAAAAAAAAAATTCCAACGAACAAACTAACATACTTTTTGAAAAACTGTCACCTCTAATCCTTATACTTTCAAAGATGAAGAAAGATAACTTTTACACACCATTTACACCGTTCACACAAATCAAGACAAGTCGAAAAGCGAAATGTTTGAATGTATAAACAATAGTAATATATAAATATAATGATAATTTTTTTTTTGCTTCAAATTTTCACGTTCAAGTAATTTCAAAAAGCTTTTTTTCGTTTACGAACATTCAGTTCATTAACGATCGTAAATGATACACAATAGAATAAAAAAAGAGAATATAAAAATACAATAAAATAATGAATAAATACAAAGGCGCATGCAAGCTGTCTGTTTCATTTTTATATTCCATCCGAAACTACGGTATTGTGAAAATTTGATAACAAATATGGTTTAAAGGTAAGGTAGTTGAGTTTATATATCATATACATTCATATGCATATAAATATATATTTATATGGTTTATATATATATATATAAATATACTCAAAATGGTGGAGAGAGGATAAGCGTTCCATTCGATTTGAGTCATGTTACGGTCGAGTGAATTCATTTGAACGCGATGCACGGCGCACTGTTGTCCGGCCGGACGATTAATATCCCGGAACTTATTGATTGAGCGTACAGGAGTGTGTGAATATATGTGTGAGTGAGTGTATTATATACAGTAAAAGGCAAATATAAAAAATAAAAAAAACATACATGTGAAAATAGCACCCGATACTAGAAATCGATACAAAAGTGGCTCTCATTCATATTGCCCTTTGTTAAAGGTGACAAGTTCAAGTGTGATATTATCAATTTTAATTTATTTGAAACACAATATAAAAATAAAAGGAAATAATTTGATAAAAGAAAGTACACACTGTTATCGGAAAAGTGTGAAAGCAATATTATACGAGCTTTGTGCATCATCAAATATGATTTGTAAATATAAAGAGAGTGAGATAATAATAGTTCGATTAATAATATGGGAAAATTATTTGTTGGATGACATAAACGAGAAGAGTCTCAACGAGTGACTCCATCATTCCGCTCAACGACGCGTCAAACACAATCAGGGTGAAGATTGCTTCGACGAGGCCCTGAACCGCGGGGGTTTTCCACTTTCCCATAATCATATCCTCACTTATCAACTGTTCCTACCCTTCCTAAGCCAGATAATCCAACTAATTATTGCTCTCATACATATATATATATACACACGTCTATGTATATAACACTATAGAAAGTGTTAGCATGTATACAATGCAGAGAATAACGGATAAGTTTAGAATGCAATGTAACTTTGTAATTTTATTTTATAAACCAATTTGCAAATTGTATAATATTGTTGAACTTTGAAGAAACATGATAATCAACGTTACAATATATACTAAGTATTGAAAATTTTCATTCAAAAACCCTGTGTGCCAAACTAATTAAATTAATAACACACGCTGCGTTCACCAGCTGAGCAGAAATAAGATTTATAATGTTTCAATATTATACCAGCACCCACTTTAATATGGTACTCCACGTGTGTTCTGTATATTAATTTCTTTAAATCTAAGCAAATATTACTATCATATATATGAGTAATAAATTTTCTACTCAAGTAATTTCACTTATGAAGATTAATAAAAATTTTATTGATTTATGACAAAATTTACTGAGGTGAAAATATAATGGTTTTTTACATGGATGCATCGAATAACGCATCAAGAATAAGCCACTCTACAACTGATTTAATTGAAAACTGTAACAACTATTGTAGGATTTATTGATAGAAAAAGTCTGCGTTACGTCGTATATAGATTTAGACTCACGAGAATTTCGATTAATTTTCAAACGCGCTTTCAACTATATTTTTATTTTCTACACTTTTTCAATTTCGTAAGCTTTACGAGTGAACTCAACCGATACAACATTTTATATATCATAACGGAGCTTCAGTATAACTGATGCTTGAGTTTATTTTATATAAATTTTGTTTTATTTTATTTCTTCTTTCCTCATCAACGTATTTATGTATATCTATACTATACTTATAATTCTGCATTATAATTCAATGTAAATGAATTTTCAACTACTAATTGCCAACAGAAAAGATAATTTAATTTTACAGCAAAAGTACACTTGCAATATTTTTCATAGAAAAATAAAAATATTAAACGAAAAAGAAAAATAAACCAAGACGATTATATTTCTCTAAGAATATCCGTTTAGCTCCGCACCAATGAACAGCTACTCGGCGATAATAATATTATCGCAAAGACTCGAGCATTGCAATAACTTGAACGAAGCTGAAGCAAGCGAAAAAATCCTCGTAAAAAAAATAAAATAATAACAAACACAATCAACAATAATATCCAATATCAAATCATCAAGAATTTTACAACAGTGATAGATGATATTACATCAAGAAGACTACAAATAAATATTCTAAATTGAACATTCAATCAAATCTCAGATATATACATATAATATACATCTTATCCTAAAAATAATTACAAATTAATATCGCGAATTAATTAAAAGCCAGCATTATATGAATAAATAAAATAAAATGAATACGAAATGTCAGAACGTGCATCAACCACAGTTGAGACATTTTACATTAAACATACATATACCTTGCATTCTATTAAAACATTTGCCTCTCCCTTTTGACAAGCAGCTTTTACTGAGTGCTACACGATGCTAGGTAATTAGATACTACCGTGCAACGACGCGAGATTTTCGAGCTTAATCGCGGTTGCGCGTCGTCAACGTTAAACCTTGTATTGTGTGCAGCCACACTGGCGTCGCCGCATCACGTCGACCACGTGCGCCCAAGCCCGTTCTCAATGTACTCTGCATCAACCGCACACGCCAATGGATCCACTTTCATTATGCATGGCCCAAAAGCAATTACCCGTTATCAGGAAAATTGGACTAACACGATGAATATAATAGTTACGTATATGTATATTATACAATATTGCCAAAAGCTCAGTTATTTGTGGGCTGAAAGTAAAATATATATACTGATATGTATATGGAAATTCAATTTTATAACCGCGCTGCAATTTAAATATATATACAAATATACGTGTATAAAAATTTATAAATATAAATATGGGAAAAGAGTTAGTAATGTATTGGGTAGAAAAGTTTTAGTGCAAGTGCTTTGGAGTATTTTACAATTTACTTGGGTGTAATAATCTATCAGAGGAATTTTCGATATTTGCACTTTATACCAACATCAAATACCCTTCGTCTGAGAACTTAATGTATGTGTATATGTACGTTGGTGAAAATTTTTTGAATAGTTATCAAGTAAATCAATACTGCTAGTAAATATTTTTTTAAATATGCCTCGTTGTTATAATTATTATTTGAAAGCTCCTATGATTAAAACGCCATATATTAT
>JAQQBR010000002.1:6678875-6692916 GCA_030347285.1 Microctonus hyperodae
TTATTTGAAAGCTCCTATGATTAAAACGCCATATATTATAGACATGAGTGGTGTAAAAAAATATGAAATAAATGAATTAAATTTAGAGTAAACAGGAAAAATTATTATATGTAGAATATTTGTGCATTAAATATTGAGTAATATCGATTTACACGTATACACAAGACGCTATATATGGATGCAGGGCCTTTAATTAAATGGGATCATTTGAAAAGAGAAGTAGGGAATATAGAGAGGGGAAAACGAGACTTTGGCAATTAAAAGGAAACTTCGTAATTCGTGCTACAGCTGGCACCGCCTCGCGTTATCGGCATGCAGCAGCTGTTTCTCTCTCACTTATACATTGTATCTCACTCATTCAATATTTTTCTGTATTTTTAATTTTTTTATTATTTATATTTACATTTTTCCTATAAATATCAAAAATCCAAAATTAACCATAGCATCATTCCTTGAAATTTCATCTTCGGCATTATTATTTTACCAATTGATAATGACAACTTTCCACTTTTAAACATTAAATAAAATTCACTTATCTCGCCATTTCATTATAATTAAAAATATTGTCATAATGTATTTAATTTCTTGTTAATAAATAAATACATTTGTATGTATATACTATTCGACTGAGTACTCTGATAATATCATAACGTATATCAGTAAACATAAATGTTCATCATAAAACATAGAAAATATATTTAAAAGCAAATAATGAAACATAATATTTCCATACGACATATTATTTTTAAAATCATAACAATTCAGATTTTTTTTCTCCATCAATTAATTCAAATAACTATAAAATTAAATATCTAATAAATATCGATAACACATTTAATATCAATGTACTATTAACAATATAAATAATATTAAACAGTAAAAACATAATATTGTTAAACCAAACATTCATCAGTTTTTCAAGAGAATGAAGAGCATCATCGAGTATCACAAGCACAATGGATTCTCGTCTGCCTCCACTAGTGAAGGAGCATAGTAGAATGTTATATCCGATATCTTGTCTATATTCCTTCGACCCACTCATCCCCCAACACACACTTGGAATCTCTCTGCTACCAGTGCAATGTAGCCATCAGCTATTCAGAGCGTTCACCGGCGCCTGGGGGATCCGGTGGCATATCTGCATACACTACACTGCTGCTATAATTATTGCTAACCATTCGCTTGTGAGATACCTCAGAGAGCCGAGGGATATGTGGTCCACCAAAGCTGAGATCCTATAAGTTCCTGTGGGATTAGTATAACCTCAATGCCACACTACTGACACCGATTTCTCTTTCTCACAGGTGCGCAATCATATACGTGTATAAATCTGATAATTAATATATAATATAAAATTAAATATCCTAATTTATTTATCACTGACAAATATAAATAGATTTTAAAATACACAGATCCAATAAAAATATTATTAATAAAATAATAACTACTATCATAAACTTGATTTTTGAATTTGCAAATATAATTTTATAGAAAAACATCAATGATTTTAATGGAGCACGAAACCGCCATCTATTGTTATTAGTATGCTCATTAAAAAAATGAAATATGATACTTATCAAATGACCTAAATGTATAATGATGCTCGAGAGGGTAGAAGAGGCAGTTTATATTCCCGTGTTGCGTAAAGATAGGCCAACCTTCGTGTAATTATCTTTTGTTATAATTGTTGCTGCTGCAGCAGCAGCCGCGCGACCATCGCCCAAGAATATAAAGTTTCCTATTCAGATATAGCATATAATAACCACTGGGGATGCATATATAGTAGTAATAAGTCCCAACACAAATTATATTGTTGCTGATGTTTATCATAGATTTTGTCTTAATCTCGGGGCTCACGTTAGCTAAAGTAAATTATACTATTGCATTATTATGTGTATATACCATATTAATAATTAAATTAATCGGTTTAAAATATAGTGTTTTCGTATGAATACATATCGTAGAATAATATATTTACACAGTGGAATTATATAAACTTAGAAATTCATTTTGTCATAAATAAATATGTCAACTCGCCTAAACTAACTTTTAGTGTTAGCGTTAGAGAATATACCAACTGTAATCACAATCGCACACCGAGATATGACTTTGTAATATAACGTGTGAAACCGAGAGAGGATTCAGGATGAATCACAGTCGATATCTCTGCAGTATGTTGGAAACAGGCGTGCGCGCGGTTGACACAGAGGTTTTAGATGTCTGGCAATGAACGAGGTGGAAACAGGGTAAAAGCAACCCGAAACTCCATCGACTACAGTATATGTATACATATAATACATATGGGGGTCGGTCGATTTATATGTATGAGAATGTATTTTGTATATATATATATGCGTTGGGTGCGGTTCACAGGTACGCCCGAATAAAGCCGATCAGACTGGCAACATTATCGACTAAAACGCCAACCGTAGGTAGACGATCCGGGAATAGTAGTTTCATTCAATAACATGTAAGCAGACGGCGATGCCATGGCAAATTATGCTGATAACATATAGTACTCGATAAATATCTAGTTCGCTTCATCAATCGATAAATAATATAAAGCGTAATTTAATAATTATTTCAATCTGTTTTGTATAAGGATCTCAAGGCGTAATAATAATTCCCCTAAATTAACAATGGATTATTATAAAGTTGTAATAGATTTATTAATTGTTAATCGGTGAAACTTTTTTTTATTGCGTTTGTTTCAAAAATTGAACACACGTGTTTTGATATATACAGTGCGAAAGCACAAATAAAAAGGACCACAGATAGAACGCAAATTCCCATGTTCACAAGCGCGTATATGTATCTACTCTCTCTCTTCCGGAGGATTTCAATGAATACACGCACTAATGGGAGTCCTATCGCGGTGAATCACTGCACGTGAGTAGAGTAGTCAAAGTGACAGATAAATGTAGGCGTAGATATATTATATAGTCTATGCAAATCAAGTGATAGAGGACACATCACGTCGCGCATCACGATGCGTACTAACAGATATTGACGGCGGTACAATGGAAAACATATAGTTTGGCATGACGCCAACTGAAATCCATGCACACAAGAGCGTTAAGCTGACTAGAATTCCTGGCGCACCTGGACAACTTTTGGCATTAATAGATTATCCACTAGACATTTGTCTTAGCATTCTGCGAGATTGAGATGAAAACTTGATGGGCGACTCTCAAGTAAATTCCATCATGTGCAAACGAGCGATGAAACAAATACGCGAATGAAGAGTTGAGGCACAATATGGGGATAGAGATGAAAATGAGATGATCGGGAGCTAATCCAGAATGTCGACGAATGCCACAAAGATAATTAACCACGGCATCTAATCCCCGCACTCGATCATTCAAGACGTGCAACATTTCCATATATATTATATGTGTATGTTAGATAATATAGAAGCTGAGTATATGAGAATATAACATTTCACCTGTTGCATTATAATTGGATCAGCATGTATATGTATATATGTGTGTGTAAATATTGGAAGGAATTGTGGGATGTATACGGATTTATGAGAATGACTCGAAATAAAACAGTTATATATGTTGTTGATTTATACTGATTGCGAAGCACTATGAAAAGAGCAATGTATAATTTAGTAAAACTGATGAAATTTATGATGTCAAATGGAATAAGTGTTGATGATGGGCTTTGACTCAAGTACTATGATGGTTATCGATCATTCACCGAGTAAATTTTTCATTGATAGGGAATGAGAAATAGGGAAGACTATAGAAGAGGCACTGAAGAGAAAAGCGACACGGTCGTTACCCGACAATGTCGCCAAACCCAATTTTGTTCGCTTCGTTCCAGCCGTTAATCGTTTCTTCGACCATGGAAATGGAGTGAGAAAACGTAGAACATCCAGAGCCTTCATCTCCTTTCCTTCGTCTTCCTTATTTCCCTTTGCAACCCATCCCTTGCGATATACCAAGAAGAAAGGGCGAACTTTTATTCTTTTTTCCCTCTCTTATTTTTTTTTTCTTCATTCCACTTGGCTACACTACGCGCCACTACGCCAATTCATATTCTCTCTATATCTTATTCGTACACTCTTTACCCACCTCAAACTCAACGCGCTTGTCTTCACTCGCCAACATTCTCTGGTCCCCTGGGGCTATCTCACTATACGCGAGAGAAAGATAGAGCTGCGGTGTGGGCGGGTATGTGAGAGTGGTTTCACGCGGACAACGCGCGTTGCTGCACCCACACCTTCAATCAGACTCCTCCATATTTATGTGCGGCCGCGGGTATACTTTTTGCACAAATTCTCCTCCGTTATTCCCCGTCGCTTGAAAGTTCAAAGCGCACAAGCGAATGGGAAAACGAGAAGAAGAGTCAAGGCAGCCGCCATTATCATAAACTGCGTCGAAAAATGTGCGCGCCAGAATACTAAATGTCTACGTATATACATTTATAGCGAAAAGTGAGAGCGTTTCCACGGAAGCCCAACATGATTATCATCAAAAATTGTTCTTCTTGTTCATTGCAAAAAATTATATTCCTAGTTTACACATCCGAGTTACTAAAATATATTCTCATATCCATTTCGGAAATTGTTTCTCCATCAGAAATAATTAATTACTAAACAATAAACCATTGGATTTTACAATGAATTATTTCAATTTTATTGTAGCATCTGGAATTTATGTAAAGATGCAAAGAATTTTGCGGGATTATATGTATATGAATGGAATATTATTAGTGCAGGCATATTATGCAAGTATATATATCCATGCAGTATACATATATTATTTATATATGTAATATAACAATGTGCGAAAATGAAAAATTGTTAAAAATAAAAAATAAAGAGTATTATGAGAATATAAAATTGGTATGGGTGAAAAAACGTGAAATAGTTAATGTGCATTGCTCTGCATACCTAGGCGATTTTCATTCACGCTCGCACCGTTATGCCTCTACGCATTTAATATATTTTATGGGATTCTCTTGGATGAATAGTGAAATTTTCCTCTCTATATATATACACATATACACATTCCCCTGTGTCCCGACTAGACTGCTTTTTCTCTCCCTCTTTGTTTCACTCGCACGCTCATAGCAGCTCTCTCATCGCCACCCCGTTCATTCAATATTCGCTTCAACTATTTGCTCATCGAGATTGCGTAACAAAATACCATCGGATATCGACAAAATCGGCATTTAACGCTGAAACTGCGATGGACCCATGCCACATTAACTTCCCTAATGGGTTTCACCACACGCCCAAAATGTTCACATTGTCCATCATGTCCTACAACCATCTAACACATTTATATATCCTCATTGGTACACGTTGAAATTTAAACAAAAAATTTAAATACATTAAAATCCATGCAATAAAATAATCCGATTAAAACATTTCACATCAAATAAATATCTATAATTAATTGCAATCACAATGAAAATTATTTTTCATTGATAATATATAAAAATATACATCCCAATTTGTTATCAAAATTATATAATAATGTCGCATTCTATATAATAGAATATATGTACCTATAGTCAAAAGGATTTGAACCGCGTCTGATTCGCACTGCGTTAAACAAGATTACTATAATACCGCGGAAGCCCTTCTCATCGTTAGGTGTCTCGCCATAGGCACTTGTTTGACTCAGGATAGGATATCGAGTACCCAAATACTATATAACATATATGTATATATACATATATACATATTCATGTATACACATAAAGTTAGTTGCACGCTAACATGAGTATATACTACGTTCTAGTCACGTACAGCTCGTACGGCAATAGCCAGTTGCACAAACGCTGAGTGAATTATCGGATTGCTCTCAATTCAAAATATTATTCTATTGATATAATAATATATTGTATGTATACATACATATAGATATATACATGCATACCAATACTGATCAGATAAAGTTCATTACGTCTCTTCCACTTTATGGATAAAATTCATGAGGAATAAATAAATATAATAAATAATCCAATATTTATCGTGACAAAATTGAACGTGAATGTATTTAAAAATATTTATACTATATAAATTGTGGGAAAAGGTATGTAGCAATAAACCAAAAAGAAAAAAAAATAATAATAATAAATAAAAAACGGAATAACGAATATTAATAATTGCTTTATATAAAAACAATTTGCACGTAGTTCTTTTGAGAATCGTTAATAGAGTATAAATAATGGAAATATATACATTTGTTCTCGACCTTATTATTCAGGAAATAATACAGTATAATAGATAGTAGTACAGCAATGCAAATATAAATGGTGAATAAAGAAAAAGGCGTGGGACGTATCTTTGTAAGTCTCCGGTATTCAAAGAGATTCGCGTTAATTATTGCTCAGCACGGTCGTTTCGTCCGGGTTTATTCTCTATTTCTCCGTTTATTATAGGTATCGTATATCCAGTGTAAGAATACTATGCATATATTTCAAGAAAAGAGAAAAAAAAAAGATAGACATATAACAAGAGAGATATAGCAATCAGAGAGTTAAAGACAACGGCGACGAAATTTTATCCTCTACTCTATAACCCATTCCCATTCTCGAAAATATGCGTCACAAGTTGTGTGCCACACAGTGAGAGAATAAATTTTGCCTCTGCTTAATCCACCTTTGAATCGCAGTAATTTGTGCAATTAAATTCTCCATGTCGAACTTCCGTGCACTTTGTCAGAGTCGGACACAGTCTGGCGAATAAAAAAAGTATAAAAAAGAAAAAAAAATAAAGTATAAAGTGAGATAATGCAAATAATACGAGAGAAAGAGAAGTGTGAAAATATATAAGTGTGATGTCACACGCGAGGAAATCCGGTAAAGAATCTTTTCCATTGCAAATTTTCTTTCATTTATTCGCTTTAATCCAAAAGAATGCAATTAGATAAATTTTATTATCGAAATTTATTTCCACTCTCGTATTTCTTTAACTTGAGTCGGGCGTGGGAACAATTAATTACCATGAGTAGAGACTAAAAAGAATTTTCGACTCAACTCGGTGCTCTAAGGAAAATGTTACCAACTAAAATAGATATGTACATATACTTACATACATACACGATATTCACTTATATAAAAGATATCTCTAAAGTTTCAGCAAATAAGAATTGTATATTTCCCTTTTCACTTGTTCGCTCTTTCTTGTCTTGAAAATGGGAATTATTTCGCGCTCACTCCTTATCTTGAAACACGTGCAACATTTCTGCAAGCTTTAACTTCAACTCAAGTAGCAGGACTTGACCGAGCAATCCGCGCGCTGGCCTCACTCCTCGCAAAATTGTCGAGCGAATGCGACTTAATCGTTCCTCGTTTTCCGTAAGATTAAATCTCCGTGGGGTTAATCACCTCTACAGGCACTAATTTGTCTACTGGTCTCATACTACCTCGACTCTATGTCATCAGCAACTTTTTCCGTCAATTATTCTATGGCCTAAAAGGGATTTATGCAGTATATTAATAGTAAAAATTTAGCATATACATATGCTGTAGTTTTATATAATATATTTTAATAATTTCTTCGATTCATTTTGCTTGAATTAAAGTTCTTTATTGTTCTAGTAAATATAAGTCTATAATTATTAATTCATTGTTGGAGAAAATAAAAAATTTGAATAGTTTTCTCAAAGGAATTATTAATGAATGCAAACACAGATTGATGAAGATAAACAATGCGGAGAGTTATATACACTTGTGATGTGATAAAGTTTACGTAAAATAGAGACAAGAGGAGGTTAAAGGATATACTTCAAGGTTGAGCCGTTACTTTTGGAGGACTAACAAAAGATGCTTGACGCAAAGTTTCTTTAAACAAGTAGTTTTCAAGCCACTTTCATCGTTTGTGACTTTCATCCCTTCTTGTAGACAATTTAACGCTTCAAGGATAAGTGAAACACGTTGACATCACATCACACATATTATTTAATTTATCTATTCCCTTTAATAATTTACGTATATAAAAAACTTTTACAGATGAAGAGTTAAATTGGAGAACTGGCAAAATGTATATTTAATTGTGATTGCAGAGGTGATGATTAAAAAATTACCTATAAATATACGGAACTAAAGTTCAGCGTGAAATTTCCTGTCGTGATAAATTTATTTTCGAGTTTACTCAGTGAACAACTGCGGAAAATTAGAGTGATGAAGTAAAAATACGTATGTATACATAGAAAGTGTAAAAGCAACTTAAATCAAGAAATCAATAAAGTTTATTTATTCAACTCCTGCCAGCAAATATTTCCGTGTCCGGATCTGTATGTATATTTGAAAACGACAAAACCCATTGTATTACTATACTTATACTCTCATCGATTATTTACACGTTCAGTGAGAAATATTTGTGAATGTCAAATAAAAAATTCGAGAATAATAGAGGCAGTATATACATGATATTCTGATTTCTATAATATACCATTCATGATTCAGAACAAACACATGAACATAATTATTGAAAAATATCAGTGTAAATTTAGTAAATACAAATCAGAAAAGTAAACACTCAATAAATAAATACCAGTGAACTGTGAAAAAAAATAGCAATGAGGCTACTTTTTTTATTTCCCAGCGTATTTATTTTTACCCTCGAGTTGGAATCCCGTCAGGCAGCTATTTAAAAAGAAAAAAAAAAAAAAAAGAGGAAACAAAGTAATAGTAGTGGTAGTAGTAGAGCGATCGACCTGTCTAACATCTAGTTGTTGCCCTTTCCCTCTCATGCACTTAGTCACTCTTACTTTCTATATATACTGCACGACGGCGAGACACAGTCTATGGGGAGAAAGAGAGTATTAGTAGAAAGAGAATACACCAAAAATGGATCGCGATGGTAGAGGCAACTAATTTTCGGGAGCTCTTGCATTTCAGACCCCGCAGAATTGGTCGGGGGTAAACGAGATTTAGCTTTGACTGTTCTCTTTTATAATGAAGACCGATGACAGTGCAAGAGCCCTATGCCAAGAGGGATGGAAGTAATAGATAGAATGAGTATATGAGAAGTGGTATGAGAATAAAAAAAAAGGAGAAAGAGAGAAAACGTTGTTGGTTGAAAAGCGCCGAGGGCAAAGCCATTCATCCTGATTAGACGTGGTCGACTCCCATGAGGACGAACTAGGACGTCTCTCTTTCTCCTCCTTTTCTCGACGTGCATTGCGCTCAATGACATCACAACCTCATTCCTCTGCCGCCACTGACGTCGCAAAAGAAGTCTAGCTGAGACTAGTTATTTCAGCACTTAATCCAACCTCTCGATTTTCATTTTCATCCAACGACATAGATGATCATAAATTGAAATTATTTATATTCTCAACCATCTTCCACATGCAATTTCAATAAAAAAAGAAAAATACATATACATATATATACATGAATAAAAATAGAAAAAAATGAATAAATAAATTTAGGAAATAAAATAAAAATTTTGATATGGAATTGTTGCAAGAGTTTTGAAGCTACTCAGAGCAAGTAAGCCAGACGTTAGCTGTCAGACATGCTGTTCTGAAAGTAAACGTACGTGCACACATGGAACTTTATATACGTATATACATAAAGAGGAAGAAGAAGAAGAAGGAGAGGCGTAATGGTGATGGTTACTAGTAGGAGTAGTATGGTATGGTATAGGAGACATGTGGATTGTACGTATTATATGACTCGTACGATTTAGAGGGACGTGAGGAGAGCGCCCCAGGGGTCGCCAACTCTGCACGAGAAACGAGCCTTGGCTGCATCGCGACGTCTGGGACTTTGCGCCATCGTTTCTCACCCTCACTTTCCCTCAAGTAAACTTTCACCTGCGCGCACGAGTTGCCTTGCACATTTTCCCATCTCATTCTTTTGCTTTCTCTCTCATTTATTCACTTTTCCCTATAGAATGTCTTTGTTTCTCTATCTCCATCTCGCCGAATAACCTACGGGGAATGCTCGCAAAACAATAAAGTCGCGTTGACTCGGACTTTTCCAAATATAGTGACGATGTGCACATCTCATCGTTCACTACGCTAGAATAGAATTTCCCTAGCGGCGTAAACTCAGTATCTCTATGTACACAATAGACACCCTGTATATGACACTGCACACAAATATTCGCACGTATACCTATATTTATCATATACGAAAATTTACATACGATGAATTCTATGTGTCTGTTTATACTTGAATAAATGCAAATATTGAGAGACAAATCATACGTGCCGTATGGATGTATACACTTTATCATAAGATTCTATGTCTTGTAAATTATACCAACTACAATTTTTTAGTGTCATCTATTTTTCATTGACGAGAAAAATGAGGATGGTTTATATATATAAAGCAGACGAAAAAAATTACGAGAATGAAAAAAAAAAGGGAAGAAGAGGGTGGAAGCGAGGGGAAAACGATGAAGACAACTTTAACTTTCGACCGATAGAATGCCCGGCTCTCAACTTTGATGGAATTTTTCTCCTTGGCCACGAGATTGTACTCGTATATGATCTTGAACACAGTCCTTTCGCATTTCTTCAGCGACGTTGGCAATTTTTTTTATTATTTTTATCAACATTCTCACATAAGTATTTGATCAAAAACTTTGGTGTTGTTATTGTCCATAAAAACGAGTGAGTAAATATCATATATTTATATATTAGAACTAATTTATAAACATATGCGAACTCGTATATAAATACAGTAAATATAGTGACATGAACTTTTGAATTTAATTAAAAATTGTTTTGGAGACTAATGAATACAAATAAACATTTTGATTAACGCATCACAACATTGAAATAGTATTTTGTTATTGAATAGAATGATAACGGATGTTCGTGTATATATATGCAACTGGTATATTAATATGCATGCTCAAACCAGAACAATGACCTAGTTTTCAGTTATATTGTGAACGACAATTAATAGTCATGCATATATATGTACAAGTCAAACTCTGGAGTAAAACACGAATTGTATTTCATCTATACGTGTATAACGCGAGTGGCTAGTCGACACTGAAAATCGTAAACCCAGCATAAACAACACGCCTCACACATTGAAACAAACAAATCCCTAGGTTTTTGTTTTTATTCACGCTGTATATTTTAACTAAAAATTTAATATTCGCCATACATATATTAAACACTGATCAGACTTTATGGGCTTGAAAATAAAAAATAAAAGAAAATAATAATATACATATCAAAAGTTACATGATTGCATGATGCTTTTGAATATTTCACAGTCATTATTTTTCATTGAATAAACCGCAGAGAGTATTTAATAAATTGCAATCGATGTTAATTTTCACATTGAATTGAAATGCTGAATTACTGTACAGTATTTATTTTATTTCCACCTCGGATTACCTGTTTACGAATAAATCTCTTTATAGTATCAAATTATAACTGTCAATGTGTATTTAAACATGCATGGAGATATTTATTGATGTGAATTTATTGTCAATAACGAGAGCTTGCCACAAAACACATCGCGGTCATCGTGTCCTCCACTTCCGACTCGAGGCCTTCGACGTCCGCAAAAGAGAGATACGCGCACAATTCTAACGCGTTTGCAGAGGAAACTGGGTGATACCGGATGGAAAAAAATAAACCATATATACTCGGGTTTATGACACTCAATTTTCAACCATATTTCCCGACCCTATATAATAATAAAAAAAAATGTTTCATTTTCCAGAGAATTTATCAAAGTAAGTATATATCTTTCGTTCAAAATAGTTTTTCATTCAGATCAATCAATCTCAATGGCGGACAGATAAATAATAAATAATATGATTTTGAATCGAGGAGAATTAATTTTTTTTTTTTATTTTAACACGTGATACCAACAAGATTATCTTCCAATTACCACGAAAAAAAAAAAATTTATCTTGCGTACGAAATTGTAGAAATAACAGAGTCTTGTATATAGGAATAATGTAGGAAATGTATTAGGTGAAGACAAGTATTTACTATATGTATATAAAAACTCGATCGAGAGGTTATGTATATATTGAAAGGAACAAATCTCACGTACGTGAGAGAACGTGCTCAGTGGCCATCCATCAGAAAGCCCAAACACGGTTTGCAAGTAAAGACCCCTGCAACCTGCCATCGTTCCATCACATAAACTCCATTCGCAGATTATTATCTGTACACAGCTCGCCACTCATTCGGATATAGTTGACTGGTCTTCGATTTTCTACTGTTAATTTTAGTAACGTACGTGAATGTGTGTGTGAATGATATAAGATGTATATAAAGTCAATTAGTTTATTTACTTTATAGATATCAAATAAGAATAAATTTGACAGAAAAAACTTTTTTCTTTTAATGCAATGAGAACTAATTTAAAAAATTACATGAAAAAACTAATAAATTACCACTTTTATGTACACCTAACTTTGAAAAGATAATTGTGAACAAAAAATTCTGTTAGATGAATCAAAGTAACGAACTCAATTCTATCTATCTTTTACACCTTTGACGATAAATATCTTTTTCGTCATTTTTTTTTTTCCTACTTTTATTTTATATCCATTCCAGCCGCCTTTGCTGCTCACTGAGCAAACGAAAATGAAGCCCGTAAATGCGACACACCAACCGGATTTCCGTTGCGACGTGAGTGCGGGGGCGCATAAAAATGTGAGAGAAAAAAAAAAGGAAGAATACGAGAGAAAAAAAATTTACCGGAGGGTGAAGTTTAATCCAGTAAAATGAAATTAGATGGTATATTTTGAAAAATCCGCCACACAAATTGGCAGAGTAATGCGGCAAGAAAGTAACCACACTGAGAAGCCTGTGGACAAAATGCGAAATGGAGTAAAGAGAAAACAACAAGGCCTGTGTAGTATATAGTAGTAGAAAGAATATAGCTGAGAGATCTTGGTTTCTCCCTGGAGAAAGTTAGCTAGGTCCACGCGCAATGGGGGCAAAACTTTTGTAGTTAGCATCCGTTGGGCCAAAAGAAAGGACAAAAAGACAATACATAGATATACAAATTCATGTTTATATACATGTATCTACATATATATTAGATATAGAGAATGAGAAAACCCTCGTAAATATAGCTTATAAGCTCAAAATATAAAATAATGAAATGTCCTTCTTAATATTTATAGGTAGACAGAAACAACTGCGGGTAAGGTTTGCAATCTCATCCAAGGGGGTGGTCAGGAAAAGAGGTGGACTTGCACGTCGCGGATAAATAAACTCATATAAATATAACTTTAAAATATCCAGATTTTCTTCCTGAATAAAAATACACATTTTGCAATTTTTTTTTTCTCACATTACACTCATACATTATTTCCGTTTTAAATAAATATTATTTCCCCATTCCCCCACACGACATCTATCAAAAATTCGCATTTACTTTTCCATAAATATACCAACATTTATCGTATATCTACCTACTCTATATGCAATATATAAAATAAAAATCACAGGAAGAATTGTCGATAGCTTGAATATGTATATAAGTACAGAATAATTTTATATTTATATACAGAGTAAAGCGAGTAATATTTCACTATTGAAATACTCGTTTCACTGATGGGTGTATCCGTTATGGGCGTTAATTATTGTTCAACGACCCCCTGACATGCATTAGTCCAATTAATTTCAAATGATTGATACGATAAAGTGGTTAGATAGTCAACGACAAGGCTCATTGCCAATACATCGTATCTCATTAACCTATGCATCAGTGACTTTGGCATCAGATCTTGTCATATGGTAAATCGAGTGAAAATAGCAATGGTGTATAAAAGTAGGACACCGAAACCATTAGAATTGTGAAGATGATGTATATTTATATATATACGTATATGTATTTATGTATATGTAGTGAGAATGTTGAGTATAAGAGAAAATTAAAGAGAATTCCTTTGGTTATACATGGGCTCTGTAGGTCAACGACAACGGTATAGTAGTACGTGGCTTTGATTAATCAAGAGGCGTTGATTAAAGGGGTCTCGGACACCAAAAATGACGATCACAAGTACCACACCGACACTCAAACTCGTATCTACTGTAAATTCAGCCCATTGGTTCTTGTAATTTGTTTTTTTTTT
>JAQQBR010000002.1:6693438-6710227 GCA_030347285.1 Microctonus hyperodae
GCCTCATTAAAACTAATGGCGTCCAAACAAGTCGATCCGTTAAATTCGAGTTACATAAAGTGTACGTGTGCATACAACAGTCGACAGCTAATGAAAGACAAACTCCTCCGACGTTTCAATAACCTTCAGTTTGCTTCTTCTGTCACGACGTCTCAAATGTCGTTTATAAACTTCATTATCGTTGTTATCATTGTCATAAATTTTCACGATGTTATAACCTCGATTTTATCAAATAATCGCATTCATTATTATTTAAATTATTATCAAAATTTCTTCACTTTTGTAAATAATCAAAAATAATTTGTGCAATGTCGTGTTTATTTCACTTTTCCTCTTGATATTTATTTATTTATTTATTTTTAGAATATGCTGCACGTTGTTTTGTTTCTGATTCTTTTGTGATTTATTGAACTCACTGAATCATTCGTGTGTCAGCTTATTGTCGACCCACTTTCACGTAATATAGTTTTTCGCCGTTGAGAAACGATGAGTGAGGAAAACAGGGGAATACAAGGAGCAACTAGCGCATTCTCCTTTTGTATTTGGTGTATATGTATATATTAAATGCAATCTTCTATCGGAGTATAGAGATTATGAACCAAAACTTCGACATACATATATGTATTTGGGATAGAAACTTTAGCAAAATTGATGTAGTAGATTTTCGACGTGGCAATCAAGAATTCATCTAATGTTATATTCGTGAGTCGATGAAAATTGAACATAAATTATTAATAAAGATTATATATTTTTTTATTCTGATTCATAATAAAGATCATACATATATATATGCATAAAGACGATGAATTTATAGATTCAATAATGAGAATAAAAATTAAAATGAATAAAACATGGAATACAAAGATGAGAAATACTTTTTAATGATTTATAATTATGAATATGTATTTTTCTTTTATATAAGAAGATATTGTAAAATTTTAAATATTATTCGATTGAATATATCTTGAGAGCAATTTGGAATAATATATTTGATATATAGTATATACAATACGAATAGTAAAATATAATTCCATATTGTCGTATTCATTCAACGCGAAAAAAAAATTTCTTTCATCACTTTATATAAAAATATATATTTTTCCTATATTATGCAGATGTGTAATACCATATTGCGTTATGTATATAAGATATGTGCAATATAGGTTGAGAAAATCCCACACGTCCAGACTATCTTCACGTCAAAGTGAAGAAAAGTCAGCGAGAGAAGTTATTTTCTCGAAAAGCCACTCTTGATTTACGTGACAAAATCGCCCTTGACAACTGCATCATCATGCATATAACCGTCTATATATCACGCATATCAAATGCTGAAATATATACAAAGTTCAGTAAAAATGCAACTTTCAATGAGAAAAGAGAAAAAAAATGAATAAATAAATAGTAACGAAAAAATTCGAATATATACTTGCATAAATATTTTATAACAAAATTTTATTTTACGTTCATTGCAAAAAGATGTATGATATTAAATTTCCTGTCCCACATTCATATAAATTTAAATCAAACTCAAATGTGAATTTATCAATAAAAAAAAAATAGTTATGAAAATACCTACCTAAAACCAAAAAAAAAAAAAAAATTAAAAAGAACTAAAAAAAAAAAATTCTTTGACATAGAGCAAATGCAATTGTCAAGAACACGACATATGGATATCTACACTAGGTATATATGGCATTGTATATAGGCAGGATTTTAATTAAATCGCTTCGTGTGTTGCATTGAACGTGAATGACAGCGTCGCAGTCGACACGACTAAAAACAGACTGTGCGTAGGTACATATAGATAGACATAATGTATATGTATATGTAGATGGTGCAATGCAGGAAATTTGTTGAGGGAGTTTCATCGAGTGTCATATATACATACATGTAGATATGTATATTCACTTGCTTGTATACTTGCCTCATTCGTCTCTCTTTTGACCTCACGCAAGCGTGTACGCCCCTCAACTTTAGTGACACGGTGACCGCCATGTAAATTTGAAATTGTCAACAACGAAGCGAGAACTGAGAGTTGGTCGTACCACAAATTAATTATTCATCAAAGTTTGAAATTAACCAAACCACTGTAGTTTTGACATTAAATTAAAAATATTAAATTTTTTAATTGTCAAATTGATGGATTTGATTTATAATGAAATAAACAAGGTTCGTACGCTTAATCAGCGTTGTAATTTTGGATCGTTAACTGTTTACTTTTATTAGAAACGCGACAAATGAATAGTGCTTGATATAATGAGTACACAAGAATGGAAGGAAGCGAGAGAGGAACAAGGAGAAATTGTGTGGAGGAAGTAAACGAGTATGAGGGAATACGCGGCTGCAAACACGAATTTCAATTATATCCACCGGCATTTTCCGGAAAACACCACGATATAGGATACAAGTGAATTGTATTATATCCTCGTCCTCATCCTTTTTCAACAAATGCGCGTGCGCATGCTGTGATTTAGTGGAAACAAACGCCTACCTATTGTGCGGCACAGTGGGAAAGCCAGTGACATACAAACTAGCACTTTTTTTATTTTTTTTTTTAATTGCGCATTGTCATATTCTGTTTGCTTAACGTGTCGAAAATAAAATATATAAATTATTCATCTCGAGATTTTGTAATTGCATCTAATTAAATGTTTGATGAAATAAATAATTGCAGGGTAAATTTAAATTTTATCAATGAAGTAAAAAAAAAAAACATTGTTTCCAAGATGCAAATGATTAGAAACTTATTTAAATGCACTGCGCCCCAGTCTGATGGTCAAACAATTTATTTCACAATTGCCAATTATCGAGTTTGTTCAGGCATGCGCGTCTCGAGAGTTCTGTCTACACACACTTCACGTTTGCGCGCATAAACTGCTGCTCTCGTGAAACTCAACAACTAATCGATTTATCAAGAATGAATTTCAGCCTCATTTTATATTAAATCAATAAGTTTAAATATAATTCATGGATACACATAAAAATAAAAAAAATTCTTTCAATTAAATAGCAAAAACAATAATGTTGTTTCACAAACAATGTATTTTTGATTTACGATGAAATTTATGTCAAGTGACATAAATAATTTACGTTAATTAAAAGAAAAAAAATCTTTAATTATTTTTTTCTTTTTTTGTAATTTTAATGACACTGTTTTCGTTTCAGTGCACGTTCGTAAATGTAAATATATACGTGTGCATATACGAATAGAGAAAATGACTTTGCACAAGACTATATAAATGTAATCGCAAAAGCGGGTCTACGACCCCTCTTTATAATTTGATGTTGCGTGTTATTATAGTGCCATTAAAACACTGGGCATCGACTAATTACGTGCACGCAGAGACACGGGGACAAGAATAAACTATAGTGTTAGTGAACAACGCATATACATGTTTATATTTATTTATGCTGACGAGAATTTAATCAATATTCAGTTGTTTCAACGCCTGTATACATTCACATATATAGATATTAATGGTAATATTATCCCAAAGATATTGCATAAATATTTATATTCACAACAGCTCCTTTGTGACAAATCTTCAAAAAATCATTGCACAAAACTGTACAAACAAATATAAAATATAGGTCATTTCACCAATATAAACATGTTCACACATATGTATATCCTAAAAAAACGATTGAAGAAAAGAAAAAAAATATATATGTCTTCGTATTTGAGCCGCAGGCGGTGCATAAAAGAATTCACAATCGGATTTTTTTTTTTATATTTTTGGTGCAGTTGGATTCCTTCTGAGGCACGTACGTCTGCATTGCTATTCTCTCGAAAAGCCAGAAATAAGAGAAGATGGAAATGACGAGAAAAAAAAAATAAGAAGAATAAACAATAAAAAGCAGGTCGCGTATATACTTTCCTGACTTTATTGTCGATTTCCGTGCATCTAAACGTAGGACAAATAAGACGTCGAGATCGTATTTAGGACGATAAAATTGGCACAAGAGAGATGGAGAGAGAATAAAGACGCAAAGACTAAAGTTATATCAGCGAAGCGCCGAAAGCGACACATATCTACCTGCATGTGTAGGAATATATAAGCAAATATATACGTACATGTAATAGTTTTCCTACGTGGTGACGTTCACACGCGAACTATGTAAGTACAGGAGGTTTCGTGAAAATGGATCTTCGCTCCTCTTTATAGCATCCTGCCACATTGGATTTCTAAAGCTATTGGCTCAAATATATATATAGAAATAATGTTTATATAAACATACACATATAATTCCAAATTATTCCTTCATTTCATTTACCTATTTTGTTATTTTATTTTGTTATTTTATTTCCATACAATTCCTATAGTGATATAATATATTAATTTTTATTTTCATTGAAAATTTTTTTATTCGAATTTAACAACGAGATATAACAAGACAAGTCTATATGTAAATTTATATTTTCATCTCATCACTTTTATTCAACCGCTTTTCTCAATTTTTTCCATCATCTAAATATATCTATAAACACATAAAGTCTCATCTCTTTTGTATCCTAACAATTTTTTTTTCTTTCTTCACTCATCTAACAGACATGCGCACGTCAACGCATTATACTTGCAGCAAAAGGACCAACTCGTAAAATTATATAGGAGAAAAGAGCTATAACAACATAACTGAAGAACAACATCGCCTTGGAATACATTTAAATGTAATTCGCTCTTGGGCGTATAACGTCCGACACTTCCCATTTTCGTACTAACACCTTTATGCTAATTCCCATGAGCTTTTCACAGCTATAGGAGTAATACGTTCGTTATACTCTTCGTCTCAACCTTGTCGACATCATCACTGTAATTTTATACATATATTTGTAGCTTAAATATATGTCTGTATAATGTTGTTTATATAAATAGATAAAAATGCAATAATATTTGTTGCAATGATGCGCAGTTGCGCTATCTACTTTCAAGTGTAAAATAAATTATCGCTTCTACTTGTGCGACTAGATATGCTCACCACAAGTTTCCTTTGTCAATAGAATATATATTCAATTATATGTATAATAATATTGTTAGTAAATCAATGACAATTATAATAGTGCTGTGTATTTCTACCTCTTCAATATAATACAATTATTATATTTGATATGTATATTTTAAACTCGTGATATTATATTATACGAATCGGATTTGTGTAAATATATCCAAAATGGAAATGCAAGAGAATAGTTGAGAAAAGTTTGAATGGATTTTGAGAGTTATATATTATTCTCTCATTTTCACTAAATTTTCATCTTCAATTATATTACTGACTTCTGAGAGTGGTTTATAATAAACTTTCAAAATAAATTGTTTTCGTAAATAAATAATAAATATCTCAATCGCAATATTCATCGAATAATTTAATAAACATTAATTAATATTCATAATACTTTAGTTATCGATCGAATAAATAATAAATCATATTGAAATATTATTAATTAATTAACTGGATGAAATTTGGTCAGTTTTTGTGTATGTTTGCATACTGTATCAACTTGTTAAATAAACTGATAGAGAATATTATAAATTTACATTAGTTATATGTACTACTATGGAAAATCCACAATGCTGTTGAGATTTTACGATCGACAGCTGGTGGCATGATTAAACTTAATATCTCATCCCGTCGCTCTTATAACATCACTGTCGACGTTTTTGCTATATAACTCTCACCCTCACTTGCAGTTTTTTTTCTCCTCAGCAAACGTTCAGAAATAGCAGTGTGTTCTCCTTCTCGGCTTCTGTAGAAGACGAACTTTATTAAAGATCGCTATTTTTTTTTTTTTTTTTTTTTAAACATTTTCCCATCCTTAATGGACTATAAAAGTGCCGTCAAAGCTCAGCTGCGCCATCTCAAGAAGCCCAGCCTCACAGTGTTCGAGGTCGCGAATATCAATTCTAATAAGTTTTCTTGCGGATTTATAATGACAGTGAAACATTAACGTTTTCTCCGTTGTTATATATGTATATATAGAAATCATATAACTATGTGAAATACACTTGACTTGAAGTTTATACTTTAGAGCTTTTCAATTGAGAGAAAGTAGGTGCCTACATCTGCATATACCGTTAATGTCATTAACTACGAAATCAAACTATTATATAAACCACATTATTATAGTTAGACAATCAAGGAATTGATGAAATTTCAATTTTGTGACAATTAAAACTTTATTCAATTTGGTATATGAATTGTGTGATTATATTCGCGGAGACAGATCGAGAAATGAAGCATTTGGATGAGGAAATTAACGATATTGCATCAAACCAAATGTGGTGAGCAACGCAACGATTAAAACAATTCATGCGTAAGAGTATGTGAACTCCATATAGAATATATACGTACTAGCATTATACATATATATTATATGTACTATAAAATTTGAAAGGCATCATTTGATTAAATAACCTGCAGTCAATTTAACGTTGAGAAGAAATTTATATTTTAAAAAATTTTTAATCTTATTTATTTGTTTATTTTTCATCTTTTTATTTTGCGAGAATATGTGAAAGTATATAAGAATTAATAAAATTTTGATAAATATACTATATGGTCATTAATATCTGTATGAATTTATGTAACTTCATTCCAATCTCGTATATCAAATGCACAATAAAACTACATTGTGTTGTCATGATATTTACCCAAGGAAACGTGAAAATTACAGGAAATTTCTTCATGCATAAATAAAATTAAAATAAATGAGTGATGTATATTTATGAGCTAATAAAAATCGAAATGATAGCCCTACAAAAATGATTAATTCTCTGTACTGTGAAGGATTTCCATCATAAAATTATTTTTGCCGCACGACGTATAAAAAAAAAACACACACACAGCGATGTGGTGAAAAGTCGTAACAGCTTTTTGAGTGAGAGGGAGAAAATTGCGAGTGTTATATATATATGAGTAGTATTCCGGTAAGAGAGACTGTGCCAATGGCTGCCACTTTCAGGTGGTCTTATTCGCGGATACCGGCGGAAAATGTGAAAAATTCCCATTAAAAGATTCCAATAGGGCACCTACCCTCGCCACTCCAGCTGCGGGTGTTGGAGATATAAAACATAATATTATTTCCGAGAAAGCAGTGGCGCAAGAATTCAATTTAACCAGTGACATAATACTTTTGCGCTCAGAGACAGTGTGTGAGAGAGTAAGTATATAGAACTTTGGCCGTCGTTGCAGTTTGGCAAGAGCGAGAAAAGTGAAAAAGCCATTGGGGCAGGGGAACTCAAATCCCATATATGCATGTATATACAGAGAGGATTCGAAACGTGAAACCGAGAGGATTCAATCAGTACTAAGCAAAATCCGGTGGCAATCCTCTTCTTCCGGTGACGCGATCATTCAAAAAATTCTTTCATTTACTCTTTCAATTTTCAGTTACATTTTTAATTTGTTATTTTTTTTTTTATAATATTTTCATTTAATTTCATATCGTAAAAGTGATTTCCCTTTATATATATTTATTTTTTCCATTCATTCCATATAAAATCACCAGATGCTACTTTACATGAATTAATAAAAGGATAAGATACGAATATATATATATAATGGTATAATCAGCGTACATCTGTATAATTGCAGCTGCATGTATGCGGTTTGGTAAATGGTGCTCCAACGACCAATATACTCGCAGTTTATACACGAAGAACGAGAGCTATTTAATTATAATCCTGGCTCATCGCAAAAGGGAATGGAAAACCTATATATCGAAGTTATAACGTCTATGTGCTGGCGGCAATGCATCGCCGTCTTTAATACATATATGTATATATACATGCATACATATATATAATCACTATTTATAGTACTATACCCTTGCCGGTGGGAATCGAAGCCATTAACCTCGGTTTTCCTTGGTGGGCCGACCCTGTGGTTTATTCGCCTACTAAATAATTCCAGACTGACCTGGGTCTACCTTCCAGCAAATGTACCAACATTATATGTATATATATGTGTGTGTATATATGCGCTTATATACTTCATATACATACATACAAAATATTTAAAATCGCTAGCAAATATTTTCGTTCAAGTTAAATTCATTTTTGCACTTGCATCATTTTGTAAGTCAAAGGTTTTTTTTTGACCAACAAAAGTTGATACACGCACGAGTTCTTCAATATGAAAATATAATTCTATACCAATCTTATTTTGTGCTCTGATGGATATTATAATAAATTACAGCATTGCAGGGAGAAGAAATGAGAAAAATTAATGGATCCATAGAAGTATGGTATTGAAAATAAAATATTTATTTTGACGTATATGTTAGTGTAGTGTATAGTATAAGCTTGCTAGTTGAAGTCGAAATAAATGACAACGATGGGGGGAAAAATGGGATAATCGCTGGATAAATGTGAAAGATTAATTGATAGGAGTTTCAACGTCAGGGCGGAGTCGGAAAGACTAGTCATTTCTATACCTCGTCCAAAATATATATCTGTCATTTCGTTCACCGACACTCGCCATTTTTCTGTCCATTGTCCTTTCACTTCAATTCGAGCACCAGGCACTCCCTCATACTCTTCAGTCTTCACCTTCATAACCTTTTTTTTTCTCCTCCAATGCCCTTCGGACTTTATATATCCCATCATATCTTTCGTCCGTTTTTACTTTTTTTCTTTTCCATCTTTCTTTCTTTCACACATTTTTATTTTACACCCAAGTCTTCGCCATTCGCATCTATTCTATGTTTGAGTAATGCGAGAGGATTACGCAGCTGAGCTGAAAAGTCTGGGAAGCCACGCTTTACGCTCTTTGCCACCTGAAGATAAAGAGATAAACTTTTGGAGGTAAGATCAGACCGATTGAACTCACTCCTCTCTCCCTCTCGCTGTCTCTTACTCGCTCATATCCAATTTTTATTTTATTTTCTTCATTCACTCACATGCCTATTTCACTCTTCTTTTCATATTCTCGAATTTTTTTACATCATACTCATCATACTCGCATCATCGCGACCGAAATATTCCTCTCATATTCTATATTTTTTTTTTATTTCACACTATTCGATTTCACATCTATCATGAAATTTAAATATCTTTTGCTTATATAATCTTCTACGCGTCTCTTTCGGTTTCACGATATTGCATACCACCTTTACTGAGTATATATAATACATACACGAAACCCAATTTCACAACGTCACATTCACGTCAAATAAATAAAAATCCCAATAAAACAAGATAAGAAAATTAGATTATTTTATTTTATCACCCTAATTATTGCATCGATACTAATACGTAAATACTGCTACTATTATACTTTTACTACTTCTACTGCTATACAAAATTGTGTATAAAGAGTTGTAGTTTAATCGAGTGTATCCTACCCACAAAAGTATAAAAAGAAAAAAAAAAAACAAATAAATACAAGGATGTATAAAAGGAATACTTATGACTCTCCGATTTATGAACAACAAATAAAAAGACGAGGTAAATTATCCGAGCGACCCAAATATGCCAAGAATACACTGACAATAAATATACTAGTACATACATAAATATATATTTCGTCAAAGGCAATTGCGTCAGAGTGAATAGACACCAAGGGGTGCGCTCGGTCAAGCAATTGACTCGGCAGTTGGTTTTTCCAATAATTCGCCCTCCATCGCGTTCCCAAAATTCTAGCGTAATGTCATCGCCAATGTAAAAAAAAAAAATTAGTAGAAACCACGTATAACCATACTATGCAAGTGTTGTTTATCGTCTGTATACAGAACGAGGTCACTGATGAGTAACAAATACTCGTTTAACTTCATCGTAGTCATTACCCTCACATCGTGCAATACGTCTGACCAAATGAAGTATTTTCCCCTTTTACATTCTTACAAATGATACGCGGATACGATAAATGCAAAGTGGATAGGATGTGAATTAATAAAGATAATTCTTCGTATTTATTTCCCTTGATAATTATTATTAATCAAGTTTAATGTAGAAAAAAATAAAAAAAAATAAATAAAATTGGATACATAAATATCTTTTTATATTTTATATTTTTTTATCTTTACATTTTTATGATCAATGGACTCTCCCATGGTAAATGCACAAAGTGATTGACAATTTAGTTTACTATTGAGTAAAGGACAATCTTAGCTCCAACGGGGAAACGATAGTGGAGCTTTTGTATGGCACTGGCAGGGAATATCGAAGTTCGATAAAGGAAATAGAGAGCCCAGGATCTTCTATACTGTCACAACGTACTGTATACCTCTTGTATAATCAAGCCAAATCTATTCGAAAAAAAAAAACTAACACACCAAGAGCTTTCTGTTTTTTTTTTTTTTTTCGTTTTAACAATTTAAAATCCACTAGGTCGTGTCGAGAGTCGCTCGGGCAGCATGATAAATATCTCTCACACAGTCCCACGATCCCTGAGATATATATAACTTCAACGTATAGAGCTGACCTAAAGGATTCTCAAACATACAAAGAAAAAAGGATTGAAGATATAAGAAGAGAAAGAAATTTATTTCAATGCGATTATCGACAGCGATAAGAAAAAATAAAATCCATGAGTATTATCTTTCAACAAGTGAAATAAAATTGAGATTTAAGTTCAAATGTATTCACAGACTGCTACAACTCCGAGTTTTCCAAATGGCCAACAGTATACTGTAAACTCACTGGTACTTTTAGTTTTGGTCGCATACACCCGAAATACAACTCATTTCACCCCCGCCCATCATCCACACCTACCAACGCTCGTGTTTTACAATTACTGTAGTTTTATGAGTTCAAACCACCCCCCGGCAGACTTGGCCCAACTTGTGATTGCGCAAGTTTTGTGCTTTACGAGTATAGACTGGTGCACGAGGCTATCTGACGGTGATTTTCCCCTTTATCGCTGTGCGTACCAACACCTCCACCAACAGTACATTATATAAACTCACATACTGCACATGGCAACTGAAATAAACTTGTCTTGTCCGAGAAAATGCGATTGAACGCATAAACAAACAAACCGCACGTGTCTCCCTCTCACTCAACTACTAACACTAACTACAAAAATACAATTCAACTATCTAAATCAAACGAATTCCAAAATAGAAAACAATTCACACAATTTTAATTAATAAAATTGAAAAGAGATAATCTTTATACATCCACAGACTAAATATAAAAAAAAAAAAATTGATATGATTGTCATTAAAAATTCCCTTTCATATTTTCCCCCATGAGTATTTCGTCCTTGAGCCAACATTAAAATCATAATATCAGCCTTTGTCGCAACTAATATCACCTCAAAAATTATCATATATATACACACATATTCAACTGCTAGGTAAATTATTGCATGTAGATTCACAAGCGGATTGTTAACGAACTCAGTCGCATAATGAGGTGCAACACGAAGGTCGTAACAAGCATGTATAGGTAGATGTATGTATAGCATACACACAAACATGTATATACACACTTATTCGTCAAGTGGGGTTGCTTCAGACACCCCAATAGCAGACAGGGTTAAAGCTTGATGGTGATCGACGCAAGAGTAAAGCGGATTTCCATTTTAGTGTATATATTCGTTGGCACCCCACGTACTTGTCGTGTAGTGTGAAAACACATGATGATCGACACTCGCGTACAGGCATTGAAAGAGACTATATGCATATACATATATCGAGGATGGGGGATGCGATGGAACAGCAGCGGAAGCCCCCAGAGAGTTCGAGACACATACCTTGCCAATGTGAATGAGAGAGTATTGGATGCCTCTCGATAATGTCACACGCGACCAACACCGATTGGCACTTGCGTCTCTCTAACTATCACTGCAGTGCACCCTCAATTTACACGTATACATATATACAACGCTAAAGCCATAAAAGTACATGAGGAGATGATACTGTAAAATTTGTTTTAATGGAAGAAAAAAATTTTTTTTTCATTTTCATTTTACATTTATTTCTTTGATTGATATATAAGAAACTGTTATATAATAACTAATGACAGCCACGTGTTTTTTTTTTTTTGAACGATCTATCGTGTTGCATGGCGTAAATGTATGCAATCGAAAATAGAATGAAAAATGGCGTGTAAATGTAGCGCCACGTAATTTCGAACACGTGTCGTGTTACAAGACTGCAAGCACACGCCAAATGACAAAGGATATTCAGTGTATGTACATGTACGTGTAGTAAGTGTGTACATCTATAAAGATGTATTTATATGTAGTATATTTACTACTTCATCGAAAGACGAAAAGTTTCAAGTGACACTTATACTTACATACATGTATTTTAGATATAAATAAAGAGTACGAAAAAGTATCGGATGTAATATATTGTAAAATATGGAGAATTAACAAAAAAACTAACAAAGCATAAGTAGAGTGTAAAAAATAAAAAACTAAAGTTTATATCAAATAAATTGTGAGTATGGACTTTTGAATAAATTTTTCAACATAAAATTCGACTAAAATGGCAATAGATATATCATGTAATCTTATAAATATATAAACGTTGGAAAATAATGGAATGGTGAACACGATGATGATTGAGAAAGAGCTGGTGAAGAAAATATGCGATCGAGAAAAAAAAAATAATATAGTATTCTGATAGTAAAATTCGCATATATATACATAGATAGTTTATACATATGGTGAAACACGCAAGCCAGCATATTTCACAACACGCGATTTGCTATAAAAATAAACACATATATGTATATAAATAAATGTTTATATATTTTTATAATGTTTTTCAATCATAAAATATCTGTGCAAAAGATTCAAAGGCATATAACACGTAGATACATATAATGGACGGCCACATATTTACGAGTATAAATAAAAATTTAATTTCATGTCTAGTGCAATATTCCCAAAGTGATATTGAATGAATCACTAGATTTTTATACACACAATCATACGATTTTGGTTTTCTATTTTTTTTTTCCCTTCATGGGAAACAATAAAGGAAATAAACATGTACCTATGTACATATAGATATATACAGAAGGAAGAAAAACGTGTATGGTAGTAGAGAGAGAATGAGAAAAAAAGTCAATCGGCAGTAAATTCTCCGCATGTACATATACATATAACTACATTTATAGTATATATGTATAGAATGAGCACACGCGAAAGTCGTGACATTGCAACGTAAGCACGTATAAGCAATGTTACCCACCCAAGAAATCGTACAGTGGCGCTTTACGATCGACACGGTAATTGAGAAAGATTTGAAATAAACGAGAAAGCTCGTTACTTGCGAGAAAACGAATGAGCCTTGATCGGTTACTGCACAACGAATCCTAAAGTCCATTTTAGTGTGTTCTAACGCTCTCATAGTAATACGTATATTTTATATAAAATCCATGTATACGCATAAATATAACGGATATATATGTATGTGAACGTATGTATTTTTTCTAATAGCTTATTGCAGGTAAAATGAAAATGTCCGAAGCGTCCGCACTATTTTGCTATCTCACGATTATATTCTTACAATAAATATATTTATAGTTATTAGATTCCTATCAGTGGAACGAATAAAATTTAGTACTGTAATCATGAATCGAAATAAAAAATGCAAAACTATATAAAAAAACATACAAATTCAATTAATTAAAATATGAAGAGAAAATAAAATATAAAACTATTAATTATTATAACCTAAATGAATTGGTTAATTGTTTATTTTTCTATCATAAAATATTACGGTATAGAAACTTGCGTTTCAGGAATGAGTTGATGTGGATTAAATATTTATTGTTTGGTTATCGACAAATATAAATAGCATGAAATAAATATGTGTATATACTTCATTGCGCATTTGCAATGTATATGATTTGCATTTGAGAAATATGGGGTTTTTTTATTCTTATTTGTTGGCAAATATCTGATGGCGTATCTTTACAGTCGAATTAATAGCGTTGGGTATAAACTTCATTCCCATCGTTACCTTTTTTTATTTTTTTTTTTCTTATATTTTTATTAGAGAATGCCAATGAGTATATATTTTTATTATTATTTTTCTCCCTTGTGTATATACATATCATCGTCAACAACATCACTCACATCATATTTGCCCTCAGGGTGATGCGGTTGTCGTGTTCAACAACATGTAATGATGACGCTGATGCACTTGACAAGATAAGCGCACGCCAAAGTGCAGTAAAAAAATTTATCTATCTGTATAAAAATATTAATTCAACCAACTCTTCTATAACCATACAGTCTGGACACATGGGAAATCTTCAAGACCATTATATGTGGTATCTTGATCACGACTACACAATATATATGCATATGTTGAAAAACGACAGAGTATTTTTATACACATATAGTTAAAAGAATGTTCAAGAGATTTTTCACTTCGTTCGTATATTTTTATATATTGAAAAATATTATAATTAAGACATTTTTCAACCACCATATTTATCAACTGCTAATTTATTACGGTCTGAAATTGAAATCTCTATTTTATACACGTAATATAAAAAAAAAAAATCAATTTCAATCAAAATATTCAATTTCACGCTTCGGCCGAATACAATAATTAAAAATCACTCAACTTGTCATCCACTGATTTTTTCAGATTAACATATAAATTTTTTTTTTTTCATATTTTAAACGCCCATTATATGACTGTCTTGCTTAGTTTGACAATATGTATGTATATAGATATACATATTGAAAATGTATAGTAAATTAGGTCGACAAGATTACGCTGGAGGGACTTGTCAAGCACAGTTAACTGTCACGAAAACCCATATGCAACCATTCCTCTAAAGTCAATTTTACTCACCTTCACACCCACACGTGGTAACTCTCCCAATGGTATGCTCGTTGGCATTAATTATTCCGAGTTCACGCCACGAAAGCTTAGCTCTCTCTCTCTCTCGCTCGATCTCCCACTTGAATTTCCCTGGAAATCACACGGGGCTTAGTAAGCATCGTGTGCACTTCACAGTGAAACTCTTGGTATAAAGCGCAAGAGGAGAGGAAAGACGCGCGACGAAGCAAAGAGAAAACTGTCTGATGAAACTATGTATGTTCTGACGTTTGCGAAACTAACGTCATCACTTCCACATTACTATGTTTAACATCTTGGCTTATATCCACAATATCTTACTGATGCACTTTATTACTTTTGATATTAACATAATGCATAAAAAAGAAAATTCGATAAAAACATCTTGAGAATTATTATCATAAAATTTTTTTTATGTGGCTATTCGGATGTTGGAGCAACAAAAAAAAAAGAACTATAAATGAAATATCCATTTATATATAATAAAAAAAAAAAATAAAAATAAAACTTAAACTGGTGCATGAGAAGTAATAAAAATCAAACTCATTTTCTCTTTTACTCATTGCGGATGAGAATAAAATGAGGGCATTTTTTTATAATCGATATTCGCTTTTCGAAGAGGCCATTTCTTTTCTCCGATATATACGATTCCTCTTTGAGTTACGATCTTCGATGCAGACGACCATTTCACCCTCAACCTCCTTCCTCCAACTTGCCTTTACTCCCTCTCTCTCTCTCTCTCTGTCTTATATCATCCCTTATATTTATCCATCTCTTTTCCTCTTCTTCCCAACACCAAAATCCTTCCTACACTCCCTCTAACCACACACCTTCTTTTTTCCTTCTTCTTTCCACCCCTGCCTTTCTCTTCCCAATGCACTTTCCTCTATATTCTACATGTACATACGTTTATATGTATGTATATACCCTACTCTTATATCAATGCGAATGATAGCCACAGTAGATCCGGGTCGCGCGTAAATTTCCGGAATCTTACGCTGATTTATCGCCTGACGAGATATAGGTTGCTCACCGGAAGGATTTAAGCCGGCTCGTGTGGCCGCGTCGGACGCGAATGTGCCAGTGCACAAGGGTAACCTACTTTCACCTTCTCACTTGTCTTTTCATCAGTATACATAATATACAAAGTGTATGGGTGTGTATTTAATCTATTAATTTAATTTCATACATTTGATAATATCTTTTATCGCTATTTTTCTCTTATACATTTCATGGCAAAAAACTAAATTTATTTAATAAAATTCACTAATGTTTCAATTTATCCCATATCCTCCATATAATACCTTGTGTTTATATATAATTTATCGTTTGGCCGTACGACAGAAATGATTAATGCCTGACTTTTCTTTTACTAATATAACATATTAAATGCCACCGTCAAATACAACGTGGACAGATGACGTTAAATTGCAGAAGATCCGACAAAAATTTATCACTTCAAGTCTTGTCACATTTGATTACGTTACTGATAATATAAAATGTTACAAAAAATAATGCATATATATATATACATACACACAAATATTTAATAAAATATAAAACAATTAATCAATTGAAAAAAAAATATGTTGAATTTATTTAAATCATTGAAATAATATTTTAATATTAAATTGTAAATAAAAATATTTTTTTCATTGAGTAAATTTTTTTTCCGCATTAAATTGAGTTCAAATATGAATCAGATAATAAATCTACAACAATATTTTACCAATGACGCTGTTGGGTATGAGGCTGACGCTGATCTTCTGCTATACACCGGCATATTCAAATGTACATAGGCGTATATACACATATGTACTTGAGCGCTGATGTGGGAGCAATGTGCACTCTAACGTTGAGGGTGAGACTCACAACAGCAGCCCTCACACTCACACAATAGCCCGGATTTGTTAGACAAACACCATCACCGACGTTACGAAAACAAATCGAGAGGCGCGAGCTTTTGCACGAGTTTACAGACACACTGTTACTATTTCAAACTATATAAATATATATACA
>JAQQBR010000002.1:6736056-6753574 GCA_030347285.1 Microctonus hyperodae
AAAAAAAAAATTACAACAGTCCAGTTATATTTTGAAATAATAATTTTCTGTGATTTTTTTATGTATTTAATTTTCATACACGTGATAATAATAGAGAAATAGATTCTGAATAAAATTTCCGATTTTTTTTATCATCATTTTTATCGCAACGCAGCAACAATTTATAATTCCATAGTAAAATAATGGAGTTGTATTATATGAATTAATTAAATTCATTTAATTATATACTCATTATATATCGCATGAGATTCATAAATAATATTTGATAATAATGTATACAAACTCGTAAATAATAATTGTAAAATAGATATGGAATATTGGAGAATGATATGAAAAGTTAAAAGATTGAATGTTTTTATTTATAGAGAGCCATTTAATTATACAACTACGTATTAATTAAAAGCATCATTCATCAAACAATGCTTATCATATAGAATCAAAGTGGTATTTCTCTCGCATATCTACTAGAACCATTTCACAGCGAGTTGAATTCAAATTCCCGGTTTGCGCTTGTGGGATCTGGAATTTAACCAACACAAACTAGCGTTTCACCATTCGCCATCCCTGGCTTTTTTTTTTCTGCCCCATAAAATCGACCCACACATTGTCTCACGCTCAATGAAATACCCACACATTGCAACCAATTCGTGATTCCTCACAATGAAAATTTATTTATCAAACTTATAATCGCGTGACCAAACATTTCAAATTAGCTCATATAAATGATACATACATAATAAATTATATTTTATTTTCCAATAATTTAATTCGCAACAAATATATCCACTAATGGACGTAAAATTTATTAACACAACAGCGATATTAAAAGTATTTTAGGGCGAAGAAGAAGGTTATAATAGCCACATTATAGACTATACGATATATTGACTAATAGTTAAACGTGTGTCTTGGAATATGTAGTCGCTGGTCGTAACAAAAATTTACAGCTACTCCACCAAACTTCTACCACCATATATTAGAAATTTTATCGTCTTCTGGTAGTGTCAGCTTTGCACTCGCCACAAATTGCAGTGCATAAAAATAGTTACATTATTTTTTTTTAACTATCTACTCACAATATTCCACTCGTTGTAAATTTAGTTTATAATGGAAAAAAATAACAATAAAAAAAAAAATTATTATAAATTTAATATACATATAATAACAATCATCAACCTATAAATTGCTTCGAATATAAATCTCGTTCAATTTAAAATTCAAAATAAAAAATATACAGTTAAAATAAAAATGTATATAAATACCAAATGTACACGGAGAAACACCAGTTATTGGGTAATGGATACACACAGGGAACTCTCGGGGAAATTCCAATTAGCGAATCACCCCGAGCGTGAGGAACGCTTCGATGAACAGTTCGAATAACAATTCAAATTCCCCAGCGCGGTTTTCCATTCGTGAGACACAGGTATATAAGCTAAACCAAACCCAAGAAGACCTGCAGTAGTATTGTCAAGCCTTCGTTAACCTTCATGGCTTTTACACTACAATCCCAACTTGTGTAATTGGATACTTGGATACTAGATGAAAGCATTCTAATACGATGATATTTAATACTGATATCTCAGTACTATACTTGTTAAAATGTTAGACCCGAACATGCTTAATAAAATAACAAATTAAATCTGCTGTAATTTCACGCTCATTGAAATAAAAAAATTATATAAATTATACTTGAAAGAAAATTCCTCATATTCTAGAAAATATTCAACTACCTCCAAACTTATGTACACATTTATACATATAAATAATTAATAATAAAAAGAATGTATCAATATATATATTCTATCAAATTCTATACAACTAATAACTAAGAATTAATTATTATCGGACGAATAAAACTGATATACTAAACGCCGTAGGAAAAAGAGCCAATTTAAAAGCGCTCTGAAGGGATAAATGACATGAAGCTGTTATACTTGTGTATTTATGTATATGTACATAAATATACGTGTACTTACGCACGTACATAGGTATATAGATACACATAATAAGTACATACTCGATGAATCCCTTTGAAGTTGGGGATATAGGCGCGTTGTCAAGGTGCCGACTACATACTTCTTTCAAGTCACAACAACGTGTGTGCGCGCCAATATTTCTATGAACCGCACCCTCCTCTTATATGGAACACCCAGACACAATATCTTTTTCTGCTCCGTTGCCAGGCAATCTGCTTCATTTTACACGCCACGCGACTCACAATATTATACACATAGCAGGTATATATGCCCTCACTCTCATTACATCTACTTACCTTTCGCTTCAACCGTCTCGCCACTTATTCCAACGTTTATCCACTTCCCAAAAAGAAAGTAAAAGAAAAAAGAAAAGTAAAGCAAAAATAAAAAAATATATAATAAACCCCTATAACTAAAATTATGAATGAAAAAAAAAAAATCATAATTTTTTCAGCATTTAATAAAATTAAAAGTATAATAAAGTTATTCAATTTTTCTTCTTTATAATTTTAATCTAATAAAATGTGTATGAAATGAAATTTTTCAAATAAAAGTTAACATTAAATGAATGTCAGCACTATCTTTCTCTCTGCTTCATCGTCATATATACTTGTAGAATATTTTCCCCTATACTTACGCTTATACATACATACACACACCCTCGCGCCTCTTCAATTATTCATCGTTAATCTTATACAACGTAAAATGCGTTTTCATCATAGATCCAAAGCGCGCTCTCACGCATTAATATACAAATATACATACATACATATATACATATGTATGTATGGTGTATATTGCCTAGGAGCTTTGAAAATAATTCCGTGGCCGCAAAGATTGTTCCGGTGAATGAATAATAGACAAAGCACGCTCGATCTTGTGAAGATTAAGCAAAAGTGTTGTAGTTATACATAGAGCAAACAAGAAACCAACTTACGTTTAATATTAGCTCTATGTACATCATGGAATCATCACAAAAACAAGAATAATAATGGGTAGCAAGTTGAAAGTTTGAGTAACAGGTATACACATAGACATATAACACCCACTCTACCCTATAGATACATAGAATAAATCGTTCTAGTCCATATTATACCCATATGACTATTTATTCTAACCTGATATCTATGTACACAGTTAACTTTGAAACTAATCTACACGCCACTCTTATACTATATCGCACGAAGCTTAATTAAACAAATTCTACGCCATTCCTCTGTAGACTAGCTGATGCTTAGCAACGTCTCGTTTAACGAAATATATTGCTTTCTATATAAGTATGTACATATATAAATATATATAAACGTGTATACCGAAATGTATATTGGTATATACATGTATGGTAGGTCGTGGTTGACGCGACGATTAATTAAGGGAAGGTCACAAATCGCCCATCTAGTAATGAGCTTCGTCACCACGACTGCAAGAACTCCCTTAACCTCCTCTCATTCCCACTGACATGACGACGCCATCTCAAGGAGTGCGCTTTAATCACTCTTTACCGCGGATACTTTTAACGCCAATTATAGCCATCTCATATATGCACTTATATATCCAATATAGTCGTAGATTTAATGACCAACTGTGAGAAATATTATCCCAGTCTGATGAGAGAAAAAAAAATGTCAGCTGATAATTGGTGAGCTCATTGGAAAGCGTTTTTAATTAAAATAGTATTTTTTTTTTTTTGTGAATATTTATATATGTATAAATGGATGTGTGAACATTTTGAACGAGAATTTAGAGTTGTGAATGAATAATTTGAATATCCTCAAAATAATTGCATGATAAATATTAAGCTAAGAAATTATAATTAAATTAAATTTAATCAAATGATATCTTGACTTTTTTTTTTATCTATGATGTGAATTTATTCAGGTAATAAAATTTTTGAATGGATGTGTAAATTTTTTTGACATTCGGTATAACAATACGATATAGATGCGCGTGATGAGCACATAAAGAGAGTGGGTGGTGTGTATTTTTGGATACATGTTGGGTGCGCGAATTTCAACGCGAAGAAAAAAAAGTTGCTAGGCCGACGTTACTATACGAGCAAGTAGAATCCCCTTGATAAGGGTGTGAATAAGAGGTGTCTCAAGTGGTTCAAGTGGTAGTACGCGATATTTCTCGTCGAGCTCCTTTGTATACATGAATTAATCTCATGTGAATTCACACATGTATACCGATTTTATACATACAAACATACATATTAAATACATGAAAAACAATAACTAAGAAAAAAAAAATGCACCTCTGATGAAAATTTCATTTGTAAAATTTCAATCCAAATATTCAACTATACTCTGGCAAAATATACTATTACGATATGACATAGTGTCTGTATATGGAGAAGAAAAAAACTCGTTTAATATTTAACTGTTAAACTATAAATGAAAGCCGCTTTTCTGACTGTGAATTATTAATCAGAACCAAATGGATTCGACCAACTGAGTAATATAAATGGAAAAGAAAAAATCTTCGTATATACAGTGATATACATTGAAAATTTATATGTCCATTGCAGAAGTGAAAGTAATCATAATACAGTTGAATATAACGATCAAGTGCAATCTGGTTTTGAAAGCTTCACATAGTAAAATCGGTGAAGAGGATTATCATCCCGTGTTTGATGCGCGAATAGTGCCTTTCCCCACGGTATTTCTCCCTTTCGAAATGGTTATATACCGTTACTCAGTCTAGAGGATTCAATTAATTCGACCACTCGCCCGCCAATTCCCTAGCGAAACACTCAGCGCTAAAGAGAGAGAGAGGGAGAGAGACAAAATGGAAGATTAAAATTAACTAAAATCATTTCATCACTTTCTCGTACTCATTCGACTTTTATATCCATTTTTTCTTGTGTTCGTACAACCCATACATTTATTGAAGCTATGTTATAACGATAATTACATTTTATTTGTGTATAAAGAAAATAAATGACATTGAGAATGACATTTTTTCAATTGAACCACTCATACTCTGCACATGGTGTATCTAAGAGGTGTGAATTCTCGAGTAAAACATTTTGCGACCAACAACCAGCTCAAACGAGTTGGAGAGTCTCAAGTAAACATACTGCAGTGGCTGAAAGGAAAAACGTCGTAACCAGTTGTTTATTTAGGACGGTGAGCCAACAAACACTTAACAATGTGGGTTAAAACCATCATGTGCACGCTACGAAACATCCTGTTATAAGAGATCAATTTTTTTCATTCGCGGTATAAAAAAATAAAAAATAATAATATAATCTAAATTTTGTTTTTATAAATCTTACAGATTAATCAAAAAAAAAAAAAATAAAAATCTGTATAGGTGAATAAAGAAAGTAAAGGAAGCGTGAAGAAAAATCTTTCCTTCTTCTACTTCATCGGCAAAATACTCTTTCGACTCTTAAAAAATACACTTAAGATGTAGTAAAAGTGGTAGAGGAGACAAGGGAGAATGTGGAGAGAAATAGAGAAAGAAAAAAAGCCAAAGAAGAAATAAAGTAGCACGATCGGATTCTCCCTTCCGCAGAAATAGAGTGGATCGTCGTCGCTCGTGCGGAATGTCGCTCCCCGTTCAACGGATGCTGCTCCCCTCTTATACATTTTTCAATTTCAACACTACTTACTTTACTGTTGCGATTGCCGCACACGGGCTTTGGTTTTCTTTTTTACGTGTTTCTATTTTTTCTACGTTATTTTTTTTTTATATTTTTTTCTTTATAGGATCTGATCGACGAGAAACATCTGGATATTTCAACCGCCCTCCTATAAGTATAAAAACGAGAAAGAATGAAAAGAAATAATAAACTAACAGGGAAAAAAATTTTCCCCACGCATTTCCATACACGTTCAATTCAACTGTGAAAGAATTGTTTCGGATTTAAAGATCTTTGGTGGAATCATTGTGGCATTTTGAGCATCACATAAAACACCCCTCATATACATAACCCCAACATATATGTATATTCAAATAATACTAAAATAAACATGTAACAAATTTAAATATTTTTCAACATGGCTACTCTTCACTTTCGAAGTAATAAAAAAATTACAATTCAAGATTTAAAGCTTTCATAGACGATACAATAAATTTTATTTCTATTTATCTACTTATTTTTTTCTTTTTTATCCTATACATACATATATACCCCACTTACGTACCGCAGACATTCAACTGTAGATACAAGGTTGAATAATATAAAAAGAAAACCCCTCAGAATATTTTTCCCCGTCCGACCGTAAAATACTATGACTACTAGCGAAGCAACGAAGCGATTGTCGAGGCACAGTAAGGCAGAAGAAATTGGTATGGAGTTGTGGGAGCGCAATATGAAATTCTACTAGTAGATATAGAATATCTACACACAGACGACACATGGAAAATGGATAAAAGCATTGAGATCTCTATGTGAGTAATACGGTTTGGTTTATATATCTATACAAACTCATATATATATATACATATAAATTTACATTCACACATATGTATATATATATACATATCTTATACATAGACAGCACTTACTCGGTAAGCAGTGGTGAAGGAACCGGAGGTAAACCGAGAAGTAGAGGCAAATGCTTGCGAGCAATATACGGCGAACCAGAGCAGCAAAGAACTTGCAAACGTACGAGCCGTGAAACGGAATAAGGTCGGCAAGGAGTCGCGAAAAACGTCAGGAGAGTGCGGTGAAAATGGTGAAAAGGTGGTAGAATATACCACACACGCGGTGAACATGTGAATGTGAAATAAAAAAAATAAAAAAAAAAAAAAATATACCACTACCAGATAGTAAGTACATAACTGTACACATGAATATATACCTTTATATCCATCTGTGTATTTATAGAAATGTGTGTATATGTATGCACATATATATTTAAGCATGTGTCTGTATATATGTATATATATATATAGGTGAAGACACTTGGTATTCTCTCACACAAATTACCTAGAGCTGCGCAGGCCATGTGATAGCACTGCTTCTCTCTTGAAGTATCACTCAGGGTTTAGTTCTCAATCTCACGAAGAAACTGCGCTCTGGGTTCTCTTAGTAGACACACTATATACCTATCTTAGCAAATATATACATATATATATAAATTTTCCAGAGCAGAGCGGCTTAAATCTTCCGGCCACTATCGTGCAATATAGTATGTATATACTCTACTATATATACTAAACTATGTATTTATATACATATATGTATATTTATAGAAGGAAAGAGAAATATAGCTGCAAGTATATAACACACTTGGACAACCACAAATCCCACAAAATTCGCTTCAACCATTTGTTCATGCATTCCCCACATCAGATGTGCGGTCTCTCTGACAAACACTATATTTTGTGCAATCACACGTAACATTCGTTCAACATACGTCGCGAGATCTTATTAAATAAATCTGATATTTATTCGTCAGACTTGTTGCTATTATTTTTCGTAGTTTGTTTTTCAACAGTGACATTCCATAGGAAAAACAATTTTAATAGTGTTTTTTTTTGCCGGCAAGTTTGAGAGAAACTTAAATCGGATGAAATAAATATATGAGTCAATAGATGAACGATGAGAAGTATATAAAGGGGAGAAATTCAAAAGATATACATATACACGTATATATTTTTGTTGGTACAGATATACGAGAATAGGAGCTTACGGTGTATTATTCGTGCTTACTATATGTACAGTGTTGAATATATATCGAGGGGGTCCGCAATAGACACTCGAGCATTCGTACGACGACACACACATGCTATCGTTCCCATGGTGATAAGGGAAGAGACGATGATGCGTCGCACGAGAGGTGTATCGCACATCATATTACATCATATGTATGTATATAACGTAAATACATATTACACATATACATTGACAATTCTTCGAGATATATGTGCTCTTACAACACACTTGACAAAAAAAAATTCTAGCGTTTTACTCTATTTATCAATTGCTTGCAACGTGATGCAAAACTCGAATAATGTTACTCGTGTCGATAAAAATATTTAACCGACTGTGTAATGAAAAAATCAAATTAAAAAATAAAGAAAAAAGGTTGAGCAAAAAAAAAAACAATAATATATAAAAATTCGTGCTGAAATAGAGGTGAGGATCGATTTGAAAAAGTTATAGCTTTTGTAGAGTTTTACGAGTTTCACGTAACTCTTTGGTAACGACCACACTTCCTTGACGAAGCAAAAGACGACAAAGTTAGTAATATAGCTGTACATATATACATATATATTTAAGGTGTGTATATATGTATATACATATGAGTAGGTTCCTGATACTCGCAGTGACTCGTTCGACAGTTGGATCGCGCGGAAAATTCAACGGGTGGACGTTTGGAAAGATTGCTCGTAACCTCGTTATTCGCGGCGAGGATCAAAACTATCGGTAAAGTGATTTAGAAGTCGACGGCCCCGTAGGGACATCCTAAAGAGAAGAGAGAGAAAGAGAAGGAAAAGAAAGGAAGAACGAGTGGAATGTGGCCCTCGGTTTTCTGCAGGGCCGCCACTGGACTTGATTACATTAAACGAAACTTTTGCGATAGGAAAAAGGGACAAGGATAGAAAGTGAATTGAGTAAGAGTACAGTAGTGGGAGTAGTGTAGAGTAGGAATAACTTGAGTTCTCTATATAAAAGTATATTGGGGACAAAACTCGTAAAATTTTCTGCGGACTCAATTGCAAGAGAAAAACTTCATCTGGTAAGTGAGTACGAGGCCATTTTTCTCACTCCATCATTCTCTTTTTCTATCTCACTTTGCCACTTTTCGATTTCTAGTATTTTTATATTGACGTCAAACATCGATTTGAGCTTTATTTGATTCGACAGCAATCAAAATCAAAGATGAATGTTGGAGTATTTTTTTTTATTGTTTAGTTTCACAGTTTTTTTTCCAACTAAAAGAAAAATTGGAAACTGTAATAAATATGTACATATTTTTTTTCTTACATAAAATAGTTGATCAAATATTATTCTCATTTCTTCTATTTTTTTTTTTTTTCAATTTAATTTCATTAAATATCAAAGTCTATATATAAATATTTACACATGCAATGTAAATAATTCACTTCGCACTATAAAAAAAACGTGAAAAAAAAAATTGTGAAGATTTAACTAAAAATTCATTTTCACCAAGTTAAATTTCATCGGCTTCAATTTATCCGATTGCGTGGACGACTACACTAAAAATCAGTGAGTTGCAGAGTTTCACAGTTAATAAAGCAGAAAAAAAAAAGCACACAAACAAATATATATACTCACACATACAGAAATAAAAAATAAAATATATATAATTAATACTCATAACTCTCCGAGTTCTCTTTAATACTCTAGCTCTAAAAAAATTTGCTCTGAATATATTTGTTTTTTCAGTACTGTCAGTTGGTTTTTCAGATTCTACAAGTAAAAAAATTTTTTCATATCCCCCTTGAAGTTGTGAAAATGGCGGTTTCCACTGCGTCGTTATATAAAAAGTAAAAGAGGATGAGAAAGAAAAAAGGAAAGAGTGAGTGAGGACACAACGAAAGGAAACAGAGCGAGAATAGAGAGTACTCATGGAAATGGATTCATACGAGCTTTTCACGCGAAGCGCAGCAAATGAACGGCAGTGTTGTAATTAAATTAAAAATTTTAATATCACGTCGAGTTCTCGCTTCCTTTCCTTTCTCTCTTACATTTAAACTCTCTACATATATTCATTCATATAAACATATCTACATACATTCATACATATACCATGTACATATTTATAAAAGTGTGTTGCTTTAGTCCCTCTATTTACTAGTTATATGTATTCATATACCTATATACCGTTCTCGTTCGCGCCCCCTAGCTCGTTTATTCACTTCTCCAACGTTTTTCTCTCGTTTTACTCACACTCGTGGCTTTTTTTTTTCACCGAGTTGGTGCAACATGCGGGGAGGTTGGCACGATTCGAGCGGTTGAACCGTTGAAAAAGCGTAATCGCTGGTTCCACAAGAGCGGAAACGGGTAATGTACTTTTGAGGGCCAGATATATATAAGAAGTTCCTTCGAGTAATTTAGAGTAATGAAGCAGATATGCAAAACTGCTTGGGACATCTCATTCTTCCTCTCTTTCTTTCCACTTTATTTTCCCTTGGCTTTTCTCTTTTGTTTCTCTTTTTTTTTCGCTTCATATATTTTTTCTTTCCACGTTAGACAACTCAAGCGATGGAATAAAAGGCAACTTGAGTATGCATATGTATGTATATACTTACATATAAATAGTGAAAGGAAAAAAAAAAATAAATAAAGAGACCTATCATTGTACATTTGCATATTTAATTCCACTATAGCGCTCTTTCTACAGCTCAATTTTCCTAATTATTCTTTATCATTGTATATATCTGCCAAGCTTGCACAAGCCGTGACCCTGTTACGTGTGTTTTAGGTAATGTTTTTTATATATTTAATATATACTGCAAAGGATTTTTCTTTTTTTCTTAATTTAATTCACTGATGATTCTTGATGGAGAAATAAATCAAATATTCATCACACAGTTTTCTAAAGATCTTTTCGCAAGAGAAGACTTTCGAGTGCGCCGATAAAAAAAAAGAAAACTTTTTAATGACACCAGTATACAATAGCAACTTTAGTATAGCAATTTTTTATTTAATATAGTTATTTTCATTTTATTTCAGTACTTTTAGAAGCACCATTACACTCATTCATGATGTGCAATGAAAGAAAAAAAAAAATAATAGAATAAAAAGAAATCAAGATTCAAATAAAATACCTATTGTAAGATGAAGAATTTTAATACAATGAAAAAGTTTTAATGAAATAAAAAAGATTAATACATTGTCGACAAAACTAAAATATATACACATATTATTTATCCTCAACTTTCAACCAACAGAAATTTCAACAATTCATTATATCTGTATTATAATTAATAAAATGTCCAACATAAAATTGATATTAAAGTTATAATTATATGAATTATCGAATACTGATACAAACAAATCATGCGCGAAATTATTTCAATATAATATATCAGCTCAATTCAAACTCAAATTTATCTCACCCAACAGAATATTACAGTTAGTTATCTATATCAGTAAACACCTGATATTGGTTTACATTGGCAGCGAATATTCGCAACTCCTCCCTTGTACCATAGACAATAATGTCCACACAGACATCGAGATAAATTCTATCCTCAACCACACATTCAACCACTGAGGTTAGATAAAGCTGAGTTTGCGCTCGCGATGACCTTATTCGCTTCCTCGCACCCACCTCGCAGTAATCCTTCTGTACAATCCTGGACAATACCTTTTCCTTTTCGCACTATATATATATGTATAATGCCTATACCCTTTCACCTCCCACGAGTCTGCTTTTGGACAAGAAAACTACGGTTATGTGCACGACACCACCAGGACCACAGCAGCACTGGGCGACCTACCAAACGGGTATTACCTGGGTCAACCCCCGTAGGGACATTATATTATCCAGGATTTCATTTATCATTCGCTCGCGCCATCTGTATATACATATATATACACGCGTATATAAAGCTTAGAAAACAGGTGGAATGGAAAAACTCGAGGCCAAATGTCTGAGTTATACCGCGTTCATTCTCTCTCACTTATACTTTTTTTTTTCTTACACTGCAATGAAAAAGAAAAAAAAAAATTCTACGTTAGAATTTTATACATAGCCAAAGGCGTTCAACAACATCACTGAATTTTTTCGCTTCATATGCAACTTTTTCTCAATAAATATAAGAGCAAATAAGAAAAGTTTAAGTGAGAAAAAAACAATTGTTTAATTCGATTTTGGCATATTTAAGAAGATAAAGATGATAACGCATTCGTCATGAATACGTTCTATTTTTTTTTTATTTCTTTTCTTACTCTATAAACGTATATATATATATATGTATATATTTCTTCCTTTAAAAGTTTATTTTGACAAGTCAACTTCTTGCGGGAATTATAAAAGCTGAATCGCCAAACTGGAATACCGCCAATTCTTAACTCAAAAACCGCACGAGTAGATGAGAGCTCAGTAGATATGAAGGTATATAGAAAATATATATGTATGCGTATATATAGATATGTATACATAGTATATGTTATATACTATTATATGCCCTCGAGTATAGGTGTAAAGGTTATGGCTGCGGCATGTCTGTACCAGTGGCATGTCAGAGACTTCTTGTATGGCCTTTCACTTCTATATCAGAAAGATTATTAAATAAATCTATATCCTATCTATATATCTATATCTTATATACATGCATAAGCACATGTACATATATTTGTAGGTATATGTATACATATACATGTAAGTATATGGCAAAATACATATACTCCCCGTTGCTCAATTGCGGGTAAAATAAGTATGTGTGAAGTTTGATCGTTTCACTTCAACGCCAGGTAAAATTATTACCATCCCTAAAATTCAAGAAGCGCTGTTAAAATTCCTTTAAATCGACCTCACAAATCTAAGAGGAGCCGTATAATATCGTCATAAAAATTTTTTATCAACGTGAAAAAAAAAATTAAAAAATAAAAAGAAAACGAATTATGTGAGAAGAAAAATAAAAAACTTTTTAAATTCCCCATTCCACATTGACGAATAAATATACGTATATAATGTTTAATGAAATGAAATATTAATTATAAAATTCATGCAAAAAATAAATAGATAAAATATATAGAAAAGTAAAAAATAAATGTGTCAATATTTCTATAGACGAACCGAAATGCAAAAGGGTTCGGACAAAACACATCTCTATCCAACGGTTATATTCCACTGGACCGATACATCGATCACGTGCACGCCTAATAGCAGCACGTGTTGGTGATTACGCTCGAGGGACTGTGGGGTAGATCGAGTCTAGGTAATTGTCCAACCATCCCGCCCCAGTCGGCCAAGCGGCACAACCATCTCTCTGATATGGCCCCTGCAGGATCTGATATACCTCACTTGCTCTCTCACACCCGCTCGGCTTCACAGACTGGACGCTCCAACTATCAACCGCTGCACATTTGCTCACAAACACAAAGGCATACCATATACATGTATACAGCCCATATGCAAGTGCCCAACACCATTTGAAACTCGATGCTCTGATGCCTACGCGATTGATTGGCTAACATGCTTGGTCCACCTCTGCTTTAGCCTTGATTATCTATCTCCCAACCTTGTCGGCAACTCGAATCATGCGACAATCACTCCATTTATCCGATCATTTCATCCGAAAATTGAAATTTAATTCCCGTTTTAATAAATAACCTATAAATATGCACTAATCAAGCACATCAATATTAATTACTCATTTATAATTACACATAATTAAATGTCAACTTTGATGTATTTAATATAACTACATATAATTCTTGATAATAATTGCTATAATTATTATTATTAATTTATAATCAGAATTTTGTACGTTTTATTTTTGCTTTATTTTTTCTGAAAATCAGTTGAAAGCAAATTGACAAATCTTACACATACATATGTTTAAAACTAATGGCAAACAATTTTACGTACAAGCTTTAATTTCTAGACAAAGTATATATATGTATCTACATTGTTATACGATCGCGAATACACTTTCGAACAGCATGCACTAGAACGCAAAATGGTCCAAGGTTATTTCCCATGAGGGAGGTCGGCAACCACTTTCCCCGCCGGGTTTCTGTGGTATTTCCAGACAACTCAATACATACATATATATGTATACTATTTATATATCTATATACACATACACACATGTATATTTCCTCTCTAAATACATTGATGCTGGTCGCTTTACGAAAATTTTCGGGGATCGCGTCGACGAACAACAAACGAACCGGGCAAGTGTAATACGCGCACGCGCTCATGCCCCCTTGCAAGCGTAAAGTTTGATGGGATTTTCACCACACCAAGTTAAAGATATATCCACGTGCGTCCCTCGACTATTATAAAACTTTCATTCGCTGCTTCTTCTTTTTCTTCTTCTTCTTCTTCTTTAGCTTTCAATCTTTCTATCACCTTATTTTCTGTTCAGTCACTCTGATATTCCTCTGTATGTATATATGTACATAAATGTGTACATATACACATATACATATGTGTATATATATTCACTCAAGTCATTCGCCAACATTTAAATATATTCGCATCGTGAAAAATCACTTACGCGACTTTTATATCCACACGATATTCTCAAACTCTCACCGGAATTTTATAATAGCTTCTCATATTCCCACTCACCCACTCGTATATCTATATTATTATTATTATTATTATTATTATAATAATAAGGCAACTTGCTGAATATATATCTCCAAGAATCTTCTTGTATACACTTTGAATAAACCATCTTTCATATAAATCAATCATTAATATTTTATGTAGGAATAAAAAAAAAAAAATTAATTTGATGTGAGAAAAGCAACATTAACTGAATACACATTGAATTTATATTATATATACAGTATATAAACTGATGATGATAGAGGGTATCAATAAAGTCGTAACAATTTAGATGTTAATGCAAGTATGAGATAAATTCGCGCGAACAACGACATTGTTCCCATATAAGCCAAGTCTAAAGCAACTCTCTAAAGCAACTCGCTTGGCATAATAATGGCTAACCCCGTAAGTCGTGAGGGCTTACCGCGAGTATAGCCCTCGATTCACGCTCCTACAATGTTCACTGCTATAATCCCAATCCTGGTGATAAAATATAGCTACAACCCTCCCACTATATGATCCCGATGAAATAAATTCACTGTACATTATTATCACTCGAACGCTAATATCATATTAATAAATTTTATGATTAACAAATTTAATATCTTTTATAGAAAAAAAAATATTATTGAACAGGGAATATTGATAGGTTTTATAATCATTTTCATTTGATTATAAATATTTAATTTTATAAGTTTCGTATAAATAAATAAATAATGTATATAGACGTAACTTGAAATGATTAATAATAACTTACATTCACCATGTAGTTCGATGTACTAAAAGCGAAATACTTTATCATTACGAAAGCCATAATCTCATGTGTAGAATATTGTTAAATTTATAGTAAAGTATCTAAATAATATATAAACTCTTTCCTGCACTATTGTTCACATCGTGTGAGAGGTAGATATACACTTATATTACAAAAGTGCATCATCAAATACATACACCTGTATACACTGATGTAATAAAATACATACACTCAATAATATATTATATTTATAAGCACCCTAACGATGTATACATACTTTTCTGTCGTCGCAGACAAGTAAAATAACATTTCAATAGTCAGTACAAACATATACCTACTATATAAACAAAAATGCAACGGTGCTTCTTTACGAATGTCTTTGTTAAAGAAAGAAAAAAAAACACAAACATACATACTCAAAGATTATTTACGTCACAAGAGTATCTCTTGTATAGTTGTTTATACGAAAGACGAAGCATCGTGCACAAAACAGTCGTCGTTTTATATCGACAACACTTTACAAGGTATAATATTAAATTTCCGATTCGCCAAAGCGACAAAATATCTTCTCAATGTATTTTATTTTTATTATTTATCTTTTATTTTTATCTCGAATTTTTTTAGTGTTTTTTATTTCTTTGAGAACAAAAAACACTCATCCAGTTGGCAATTTTCTTTCTGTCGACAACCCGCAACCGAGCTTATAAAGATGAAGAGACACCGGTAATTCGTTCTGAAGACAGTATTCAAGCTCTTTACCTTTTCCTTATACCAGTTTGTTCATATCTGTCTTTTACTTGTGTCCCCTCTCATTTTACATTCGGTCGTTCTCTACTACACCCGAACGGGCGTCGCGTACAACGATCTGATGTGAATAACAAACCGCGAAAAATCCGTCGTTCTTATATAAAAAGACCCAAGCTGCATTCACCTCTCGTACATCTCGCTTAAGCTCTCTTCTTTCTTTCTTTTCTTTTTTTTCTTATCATATTATTTTGCACCCTCTTTCCAATTTTTTTTTACTTCTTTCTATCCTCATGAAAAGTTGCATAACGCACGCACATTTTTTTTTTGTCTTTGGCAGATTCTTCTCACCCCCGTGCCCAAGTGCAGGTGTCTATTAAGCCACCAATGTGACATAATACTCAACGCTTGAAGGAACAAAAGAAAAAAAAAGACTGGGAAGAAGCAGAAGAAGAAAGAAAAAATAGAAGAAAAAAAGGGTTGCTCGTGTGACCAGACATACGAAAGGGGTGTCTGCTGTCTCAAGAGTATCACTTCAGAAGGTGCATCATCCGATTTTTTCTCACACACTTGCATTCTTTCTTTCTCTCTATCTCTCTCTTTTTCATTTATTTTTTCGCACTATCTCTCGCTAGTGAATCTCCCTACATTTCCCGCTTGTGGTTTTTTAAGACAAATGCAACAACACATCAACCCTCCTCCGCATATATACAATACATAATACACATATATATAAACAAATATGCGTGTATGCATACGCCATATATCTCATCACTATATCTCACTGATGTCACGGATTTATATCGCAATAAAAGAGTAAAATTTTTTTTTACCACATACGCTCGATATACATCACCATGTATATTTATATACATATATATTTTTAAAAATATGTTTGTGTATATACGTATATTCACTTGGCAAAAATTCAATCGCAAATCAATCGGCTGCCTTTGCAATAGAATTTATTTTTGATTTACCACACGAGTCTACATCACGACAGAACATAGGATGGATAAAAAAAAAAATTTTTTTTTTTGATTAATTTAATTTTTTTTACGTTTTTCTCAGCTTTCAATTTATATTTTAATAGGTATATATAAATAATATTGAGTTGAACAAGCTTCAAAAATAAAGAGAATGAAATGATAATAATGAATAAAAAGAGAAATGAAATAAAACCAGAACATAATTTGTTTCATTATACCCCTAAGAATATAAAATTATATATAAAGACCAATGTGTGGTTATTCAAGCGTGTAACGTGAACACCAACCACAGAGACCGCGCAACGCCGTGCTTTTCGTGATCTCTGAGCGACGATCTTTTCATTGCCAGGGGTAAAAATAAAATAAAAATAAAAAAATATATATATGTATATATGTATAATATAATATACAGAAAAAAAGAAGCATTGCGGTGTTTCTCTCTATGCCGCTTCGCAAAATACGGGCGCGGGTTTTACATATACGCGCAACGGCCCCCGTCGTTTCGCGTTTTCCACGCTTGGAACACACACAAAATACAATTTTATGCGTTGCCCCCATGAGAGAAAGAACGAAAGAATAAAAAAAAAAATAAATAAATGAATAAAAAGTAGAGAAAAAAGATACCAGTAAGCGAAAGAGAAAAGAGGAGAAATAGCAGTTGGTGGTTCACCATTATATGCCGAGTCCTTTGGCACTGCGCTTGGCGACCCTCTATATGACTCTCTCGACGGAGGGTGTGAATGTCTACTGTCGACTGGTGTGTGCCTCGGGCATAAATTTACAAATGTACAAGCGGCCTCGTGTATATGTGCAGCACGAGCACCCAACGAAAGAGGAAGA
>JAQQBR010000002.1:6757501-6779907 GCA_030347285.1 Microctonus hyperodae
TTTCATTTCACTTCGTTTCCGTATGCCCGAATATGCTGGCGTGTTCTGCCACGGATTTCCCGGGTCACGATAAATCATATCGCAGTAGGAAGTGCAGCATTTTATCTTGCCATTTCTTCTAACATGACTTTGAGTACAAAAACACACCGAATTCCCAACATCGATAACCCACATTCAAGATAACCAAAGGAAGAGAAAAAACCATCTCTGTTATCATTTTCCCTGAGTTAAAATATTGCTATGTCTTCTGTACATATATTATTCTTTTTTAATTTCCATGTTGATATTCATTCTATATTTATACACGTAAATGTTTACAATTATACAACACTAAAACTTAGAGGACATTTCACAAGCAATAAAGTTGTCGTCGCCACCAGTGTGCACACAAAATTTAGGGCAAGCTCTTGTGGTACGTCAACTTACAAGCGTTTCTCAGCTTCATTAGAGAAAACCACTGCGAGTTGGAGAGACCAAAAAGCTCGAGTGGTATTTTGGTAACGTGACCACTAGATTTTCTTGACATATTCTAAGGTTTGTATATGGTGTCAGTGCTTCACCAAGAATATCCAGAGCTGTGGAATGTCAATTTAATCTGAGAATCATTCGTGAAGATTCTCGATGGACTCCGATCTATTGACCTGAATAGAACAGAATTAAATAAAGAACTCGAGAAATTTTCATACGTCATTGATAGCTTTCTATCTATACGTGAGTATTTCATCCTTCATTATTTATTAATTGCTATTTTATTTATTACTAATATTAAATTGAACAATTATTATGGAATTGAATAGTTATTTGATGTTGTTGGGTGGTATGTTGCAGGTGGAACTGTCAGTAGTATGCGAGGATTTTCATTCTCCCATTGGGATTGTAGCGGTCAGTGTTGCGAGAAGATATACAGCTGCGCACCGACTGCTATGTGTAGACTAGAGAGGAAGATTCTCCGCTTGCCATGAATTGCCCAAAGGCAAACCGGACCGGAATGTTGCTCCGGCTCCCACTCTGTACGCGGCAAATATTGCTGATGGTCTTACGCTCGGCGAAACTTTAACAATAAACCTGACTATTTCCGACAAACCAAAAGTTGCGCCCGAACGATTTTCAAAGACGGGGAATTCCATTTCCACACGATAGCGCCGAAGGGGCACACTATTTTGTTTTTCTTTTTTGTTATTTTTAACTTTTCTACAACACTATTATTTTTATAACTGCAATCAATGCAATCGACTTATCACATTCATTTACACAATGTTAGAGCAACAAATAATTATTCAAAAACAATCGTTTTATTTTGTTATTGTATTGTTTTTTTTTTTGTTGCACGATTTTGTCAAACTTCAATGCGACTTCAATAAAAATACAAAATGAAAAATATTGGGAATAGATAATCATAAAATGCTACAAGAACATTCAAAACTCTGTATTTGTGAAGATGAATTGAGAAATTTTCAAATTTCTTCAGTATTAACAAAGACGTAAATTATAATACATATATTATTTATTATATTATATTCAATATTCAATATTGTTCATAATGAGCCATAGAGATCAATGATTAATAATTATTTATTCACTAATTAGAATTGCGGATGCGGTCGGTAATGTCAACTGGGCTAATCTCATCGTACCAATAGGTAGTGACGGGTACATTTCTCTTGACATCTAAGCTGATAACTAACAATGTCAAGCCAATGATAGGCATAAATCCTAATCAAGAGGAGTACGGTAACTTGACATTACCGTACAAATATAGCTTGGACATTACCGCGATATTCGAGATGCTCCTTGGGGTTGAGTACACAATACTAATGAGATGTCTGATCAGAACATGAATGCACGGTGAAGAACTATATTGTTTACTCTTTTAGATTCATGAGAGAAGCCACATTCAAGCTAAAAGAAGAATAAAGTTTGTATCAATATTTATACTGAAATAATTAATTTAATTATATTCTTTTCGCATTAATCTTTTATAAAACCTTTTAAAGTAATGAATTTAAAATTATTATATATGTTTATAGTGCACTCATACGATGGACTGATAGTAACATAGCTGATGGTCTGCAGCATCGCATTAGAGTGTTACCATGGCTTGCATTGAATGAAGTATGATTTATTCTGTTCTATCGACACCTTGCGGGTGTTTCTTATAAAGTTTTTCTTCGCCTCACATAGTATCGCGTGACATATAAACTTTGAAAACTGCTGATAGGTATTCATGGGTGAATTTATGGCTGCTAGAACATCGACGATGTCTTTCCAGGCTGATGGAAAAACTGAATGCAAAATTCGATCTTCAGGTATGTGTGCGTATGCACAAGCAGTGGCTGATATTCATGGTATAGATCAATGAATTTCAAAGGAAAGGATACTACTAGTTTCGTGTCTTTCACTACTGGAAAAGATTTTGATGATGTGAATGTTGAACAGATGATGTAGAAGCGCTACAGCAATATTATATTCAATTCAGGTGAATATTATTATTTGAAGTGGAAAAAAATGGAATCACTGTATATATTTTTTTATTTTTAATATTCAACATTTATTTGTATATATTCATATTTGATTCGATAGAGGAACGTAGAATGGAATACATGATTTGTTTATCGCACATCATCGTAACTAAAACCAAAATCTTGATCAGTTTGAATAACGCGCTCCAGATTATTGAAAGTTAAATCCCGTGGATTTGACGCTGGATTTATTTTAAATGGAAGTATTTCGTTACCATTCAATGATGATACAACTGCTGTATTTGAAATACACCCTGAAGATGCACTTAAAACAATTCAATTGAAGTGAAAAATCTCATTGAATAATGAAAAAAAGAACAAATATAATTTAACTTTTTTTGCATTTAAGACTTCTTGTTATCTTGATAAAATTAAATGCAAATTCAGATAAAATTAGAGGGATCCACTACGATGAAAATGTAAAGGTAGTGTACTGGTCTCTACTTAACTGCTCAAGCTCTTTTGCCGCTTTGGACACAGTGGTCAGTCTCCATCTGTTCGTCTTAACTCTCGAGAACAAGCTCGCTCTCTAGTTTCTCTTCTAGGGTTTCCATTACCATCGTAATTCCGATGTCGGCCGGACCGCAGACATTGGACTACTCTCTCTCTCTCTCACCCCTTCTCTTGCATTTCCTTCTTCTCTTTGGCCCAAGGATGAGTGTGCACCTAGTACCTAAAGTGCACAAGCGAGTGGTTCACCCGCTCGGAGGCGAAAGTTGTGGGTACTTCGGAACTCGCTACACCGTAAAGCCCTCAGTAATGTTTTCGGCGTTGGCGTAAAGGAACCACTGGTAAAAGCGGTTGAATGATAAAAACGGAATGGAAAAAAACAAGAGGAGTTTACTAAAAAATGTGAAAAAAAAAATCTTTTGAGCATATTCTGGAAAATCATTCAACTTTTTTTTTTCTCACCAAGTGTTTTTAACAGGTTTGCATTAAACTCGTTTTATGCTGAAATGGGCACTCATGAATTTTCGTTCTCTTTTGAACTTCTTAAAAAAATTTCCAAATGCATTCCATTATTAATTTTTTTTTTTCGTTGTTTATTTATGTTTCTTTTTTGACATTCTAAAATTTATGGTAATCGTTTAATTGTTTCATGAAAAAGATTGCCAATGTCCTACAAGTTCATTTAATTTGCGGGCAGTGTCCCGTCAACTTGGATATCTGGGGCGAGAAAATCCAGCGATTATGCATGCATCTCTGAGCACATACACATACATACACGTATGTCGCTTGCATTATGCAACAGTCTTTCCACTAACCGAAACATTAGTCTACTATTAACACCTTCTCACGTCTGCCGGAAATATCAAATAATATATTACTAAATGGAAAATTTTTCTCTCCGATTATTATACATGAAGGTAAAAAATTTAGTGTTATTTTATAAATTTATTTATTTTAAATCCGATGTATCATTAGATAAATTGTTATGATATTTATAATGCATGTTTTATCAAAATTGTTACAGATAAATTGAAATCGTAACAAATGAATGAACAGTATATAATTGAATTGGTGTAAACTAATGCGAGAACCAATCTCAAAAGACAAAGCTCTGATTTCTTTTTCATTCTCGTTCTCTCACACTACGCAAGTTGAGATTGTTCGGAACATCCATGGAGGACAAACGAGATGAACACACAGAAGAAAACCGATGGACGAATCTTCTGCGCTTTTGTGTTTATAATTGGAATCGGGTATGGCCTTACGGGACTTTTCTGTGCGACAATAGTAGTCTATTGTCGCCAAAAAGATCCGATTTCTACCTATTTCTTCTTACTTCCCATTGTTCTTTGCTTTCACTTTCAACCTCGGCCGACCTCACTCCCACAAATTACTGAAAACACCGCTACTGTATCTTTTCACATCCATGTTATGTCCTCTTTTTTTTCTTTTCTATTTTTATTTTCTTATATTCACCCTTATTCTCATTTCTCTTCAATATCCGGTTGTCTGACTTCACTTCGTTGATGTATATATATACTTTCCTCATTCAATCTACGTTATATTCCAACTGGAAACTAATAATAATGGCAAGAATGAAAAATCAGAGCTGAATGCAATTCATTTTGTTTGCGTGATATTTCCTTTGTATTTCACTACAGATATGGCATAAGTTAAATGTGGGAGGATGAAAAATATTGGCTCGTTAAAAACTCTGTATGCTGCGGGCATAAAAGCAAGCAATTGACGATAGGTCAATGTGCCTTGTTAGTTGGTATTGACCATGTTGAGCAGCCGATGCGCTGAGGAAAATCAAACAAATGAAAGCTGGGTGCGAGCTATCCATTTGGAAAACTCTTTTCTACTCGCACTCTGTTACTCGTATTTCCACGCTCTTGCATCCGTTTCTCTGCGTGTGTACATTTTGTGCGGTATACCTCGACCATTTCGAACTGATGGCAGTGAAAAATAAAAAAAAATGACGAAATGTCGACAGAGTTAAAATTCAATAACGTATACAGTTTTTGTAATTGGCATTTCGCATTCTGTTTGCGTGTGACAAGGTATACAGAGCCTGTTTCAATTCTTGTCGACGGGTACAATATAGTCCTCGAAGCTTGTCCGCGCCTCATCAAAGAGCATATATTTATTTTTATATTTAAATGTGGTTGTATTTCGTACATATACTATTGAGCTTTCATCGCCAAATATTCATGAGAATTGAAAAAAATAGATACGAGACACGTATCCACATGTACGTGAAGTGTAAAATACCAGACTTTTACACCAATACACTGTGAAATTTCATCCCTATTGAGCGTCATTTCAGTTTTACACTCGCTTACCCGTCATATGGATACTCAAAGTTCTTTTAGAAGAATATGAGCATGAAATTGTATAAATACCACTTTTTTTTTCTGGTTTTTCATTTTCACAATATTTATTCGACTGAAAATTATTTTTATCACAGTTATTTTTTTATTGACATGGGCTCAATCCTCTTCAAACAATTTTGTGCGTTCATTTTTTATCCCCACTTATATTTTTTAAATGCAATCTGTTACAGTAGGGAGAATAAAAATATCAACTTAAATAAATTTCGACATAAAACTTTTTTGACGAAATAAAAATGAAATAATTTGTGATGTATATTTACAATAATGAATTAACTTTTTATTTCCCTTTATTATGAGTAGATTATTCACTAGAACGCGAATGTAGTCCGTATAATTTTTTAAAAGCATACATAGAAAAATTTTTACGTAGTTAATTTCACGCAATAGAATGACAGCATAAATTACGAACGAAATATAACGAAGGAAAAAAAAAACACACAAATTGAAAATGAGAAAAAAAAAGGATAATGGAAAATGTAATGAGAGCATGAAAAGACGTCATTCGCTTATTTTATTTCTCCCACAAATTCACATTCCGCACGTCCATTGCCATTTTTTTTTGTTACTCTCTTCCTCTTTTTCACACGCTTTCTATTTCGCTACCTTGTTCTCTCTCTTGTCCCGTCCACTCCGGACATAATACAATTCACGTTTCAGGTTTAGCTTTGTTCGCTATGGCCTTTTCGTTTTTATGTTGCAAAATTTTTTTTGAATGCCGTACACGGTGTGCGAGCACGCAGTCACGCGCCCAACAATGTAAAAAATAGCACTCGCTCACGGTAAAAATGGAAAATGAAAAAAATAATTAAAAAAAAAAATACTAACAAAACTGAAAAGAAGATTGAAATAATGGTAGAGCATATTTCAATGCATAGTACAACCATATGCTTTTAATTAATTCACCCGCATACTTTCACTTTGTTCACTATATACATACAATATAAAAAGACGATGTAGATTCATGTGATTTTAATTATATAAAAGGATTTCATCATTGAACTGCTGAGACATTCAAATGATATTTATAATCACGTACAGTTTAATATTCGAATTGAAACCAATCTATATAGATATTTGTATTCTCTAATATAGAAATTTTCTGACACACGTGCGACAGATAAAAAGTTAAAAATTATGGTTGGACACTGAACACTCGGGAAAATAAAAAAAAACTATTATCCAGCTACAATCTAAGCTAGAGAATGGATAACAGAAATGATATTCGCGCCAGTTCTCGCATTCGCAATCGTGTATTCAGTGAACGTTATTATGATATTCGACATATTTATACGTAGTCACGTTTCGAAAAAAGGAAGCGAGTATAGTAATATAATGCGAGAGAGTAAGAGAATAAAAATATATAGATGGGGCCACACGTGTATAAAAAAAAGTACCCGGAGTGTCCTCTCAATGAAAAAAGAAAAAGAAAAGAAGCGAAAAAATGTTTGAGAGCGTCGGATAAGAAACGAAGTAGCTCATTTCCTAACAGCCGTCGTGAAATGAATTTTGAAAGTAGAAGGCGAAATCGTAGAGCTGAGAGCACGAATGGAGCGAGTATCAGTAAAGCAAGTCCGGCTAACAATAAGCGACTCCTCTTATGCTTCTTCATTCTTCAACCCACCACTTGCTCTTTTTTTTTCTTTTTCCCTTTATATTTTTTCGTCAACCCCCGCCGAATCCTCCTTCGTCTTTCTGTCGTACTTTGCATGAACATCTGATTTTCAACGAAGAGAAACCCGCTCGCGCGGAAGAACCGGAGATTGTCAGGAAAATGAATTTGAAGAATAGAATTTTCACACTTCCATCTGTCGCCCAAGTTGCAACCCACCACCTTCCCGCGTTACTCTTCTCGTCTCTTGTGTGCTCTACTCGCGTCGACGCTCGCGATTTCTCTTCGACTTTTCTCGCACTATATTTTCATATATGTATATTCCATCTCCAAGCTATTTTCCATCGTCTAACGTTGCACAATGTTTCACGCCGATATAGAGAACGTACATATATAATGTCGATGATGATGATGGAGTATGTATATGGCTCCAACATAAAAATTGTTTTGTATTTTCACATGCTCTTCTTTCCATACAAATTCAATTTACACAGTTTTCTCTCATCAGATTGTATTGAAATATTTCATTGAATTTCTTCACACTTCCTGGTGAGGTTTTCACAATATTCTGTTTGTTTCTTATTTTTATTTATTTATTTTTAGTTGACTTTTGAATGCCCGTCTTTAACACACACCCTCAGCCAAAATTCCCACATTATCTCAAACAAACCTAAACATGTATACACAAAAGAATGGCGAATAAAGTTTAAGTGTCTGCGTAATTTTTACCGCAGCACCGAAGGCCGTAAATCGCGATGAAAATGAACGAGCGACAGGGCAGCAACCATCCCCCTTTTTAAAATGTTCCCCGCGGTAAAATAAATTGGCGCTCACGTGTTTACATGCCAAGTAAAATTAAAATTCCTCAAGTGTAGCAAAGCAGCCGACAACGAGCCAAAACTGCCCGAAAGAGTGAGGGATCGTGTTTAATTAATGACCGGACTAATTAAAATGCCCAAAGAAAAATATTCGCACCGGTGTTGTCAAGCAGCACCGTAGTTTTTAGCTTCGCAGAGTGCTCACTTCAAGTCTGCGTATTCTTCTCTACGCTTCTATTTACCTTTACACCACATTTGTCCCTGTATTAATTCACTAAAGCTATAAATGTGTATGTGTTTAACACCTCCTTTATCATGTTATCCCTCAATCATTCATATTACACGTTTTACATGTCTGATCACGTTAACATACATCGGAAATAATTTACCTTAATGTTTTTTTATATTGTTAAACAGAACTATTTCACTACACATAGGTGAAGTCTGGGTTCCCCACAAAATGAAATAGCTCTAGTGATATTGTGATGTTGCAACGCTTTTAGCAAAATTGCACAAAAGTAATCACTGCATAGTACATCTGCTGTACGTGCAGCCTTCAAAATTCACAATAGAGACACTGTGTTCATTCACATATAAAATAATCCTTTAGCCATTCTCCTTGCATCACATTCATGTTCTAATGGTGGTTTATTTTACAGCTGGTTCTTGTCAATAAAATTATCTCATCGTGATAAAGTTTAAATGATTAAATCACTGAATAAAAGAAGATTAAATTAAATTAATTCATATTGAATTGATTATATAAAGTGATGTATGATGTGAATTTATTATGACAAATGATGATATAATTTTATTTTTGATTTTTAAACAGGCGAGATTATAAATGCGATGTGGATTGATATGAATTGCGAGATATAATCGATGGTTATGCGATTTTTGTCCTCTAGGTAATCTCTGAAATGGGAGAGAAAAAAACAAGATGGGTATACTCGAAATGAAACTGTACAGCAGTGTGGACTTGACAGGGTTGCCCTGCATTTGATGAACGATCGATGTCGAGGCACTAAAACCAATTTATTATGCAATTTACCGTGGAGACAATGTAAGCTCGTAAAACAAAGTCCCCGCTACGCCTGCTGTTCGTCCACCGATGGCGTGGAAGATAATCCCGCAGGCGCTAGCCACAGAAATTGCATTCGTTTGTTTCGATTCGATTTATTTTCAGTGGGGATAACAAATAAAAACAAGTTAAAAAAAAAACAATAAAACAAGTTGCGTCACTGCGCGCACCCCGGATATATTTTGGGGAATAAATGATAGGTGACACTTGTAAATATCACGTTTGCGTTGCTAATTTAGATTATCCACCTTTGATAAAATTGGTAAACGTGCATCCAATACATTTGTCACATGGTCAATGTGAATATTCTCCAATGGTCCAGTTCATTTCAGTTGAACGAAAAAATATAAAAAATAAAACAAAATATTCGCGCCTCATACAATTCCAAAATGAAATTCATCTCAATTCAAAACGTATTACTAAAAGAATAATAATAAATAAATGAATAAATATAAACATAAAAAAAAAACATGCTTTTATTGAACTGGGGAATTTTATTTGTACAAATATAAAAAAAAATCACACTCAACTGAAATGCAATTGACCTCTTTCTCTCTTTTACGATTGAAAAAAATAAAAGCACGTGAATTCAATTGCTAAAGTGACTGAATGATGTGAAACCACTTGTAATACCACATATTACCGCCTATCAGTATTAAAGCAAAAATACGAATGCTATCACCTTTTTCATAGAAATACACAACGGTGAAAATAAAATATTGAACACAAATAATCATTCAAAATTCCATATCTCTAAAAGCACTACTGACCATTTTACGTCCATAACACAACGTCAAATTTATCTGACACTGATATAACTTTCGAAGTCTACAGCAAAATGTCTGTCAAACATTGATAGAATGATATACCTACTTTAAATCGTATATATTTACTTCTCGTATTACGTCTCAGTGAATCCAATCATTTACCATTTTTCCTAGACGTCAAACTACCTTTGCAATTCACACAATATTTACATCCTCAATTTTTCCAACATTTCAAAAGTCTAATAAAAATGTAGAAACTACTAAACATCTTTCTCTCTCTCTCTCTCTTTCTCTCCTTCACCTTCCCATTTTTTATTGCAACTACCATTTTACAATATTGTATGAATTGTATGAATGTACTTAACACCGAATGATTCAAAAATGGAACGTACAAAACGAGTTTAAATTCACATGAACTCTTAAGTACTTCATAACCAAAATTACAATGTCCCACAACACATGTAGATTCATCTCTTATAAATGTAATATAAAATCATCTATTGACCTGAATATTTTCAAATGAATATATAACATTCTCATACATTGCAGTATCCATCAAGTAAATGCAATAGAGCTCATGATAATCTTCACTTCATTCGTGCTTTCATTGTTAACACAATGAATCACACTTCCAAGTATCTATCAACGTAAAATTAATCGAGACAAGCTAGTCGCAACAATAAACCGGACATGTATAACAATGAAACTATATCCTTATGCTTGTATATAGATGAATATGCATTTCAGTAGAAAACACTAGAGATTGTTATTAAATGCTTATCAGTACACCATCCACAGAAATCTTCTCGTAAACTCAACTCGTCTACTACGAGTGGTAGATACACGTACAGCAACGAGTATTCCATGGGAATACATTCGCGTAAACTCGTTTATGACGAGAATTATCCTGTCAGTATTATTTGTTTCCTTTGATAGTGGAGAAAAATAAAAAAAAAGGAACAAAAGGAGCAAAGACAAAATAAATTGAACGTAAAATTATTTTTAAAATACAATAAACGAAACTATTAATTTTCTTTTTAGGTATATTCCTGAATAATTGTTAATAATTGTAAACTTCATTCATTGTAAGATATTGAAATCCAATATCATACAGAACGTTATCAATAGTTTGTAAGAGATTCACAAATTATAGTCTTGTTGGAGCGGATGAGCATCTATTGCATCTTATAGCATAAAGCACGAAACAGAAAGTGGCATCTATGTATCATCAACTGACGAATCGGACTATTGTGAAACTGGCACAAGTTCACCTCGATGACATCTTCGTTTGCTAAGTACTTACTCAGGCATAACGGGATGTATGGTAGAGATTCAATGTTGGGACAAACAGATACGGTACACCAACATTTCTAAACATGTAGAGCTATAGCTTATTTTATGTGGCTATATGTTTACATGTACCTACATATACACGTGAGCAAAGTGAGAATACTGTTCCTTGATAACCAGTCGGCCAGAACTTTGTTATACAACATTGTAGTCGCATCGTATTCAAGTTTGTTAACTACCTAACCCATGCTTACTTGAGGAGCATGCATTCAGTTTAGGTCGAGTTGTTAGTTGGTTGAGTAGTATTTGTCGTAATAGAAAATAAAAATTATGAATTAAATCAATGTTACACAATATTGACTTAAACCAAGTTCCAGTTTATTGAATGATTAAATTATCTCGTAAACAATTTTAATTAAATATTTTCTATTCATTATAAAGTTTTATGTAGGTATTTTGCGTTGGTATTATAATTGAAGTGGATCTGAGTAAACTAATAATCTAAGGCAAATAATACTATTTACTTTGATCACCATAATCCATTTATATTATTATGAAAATTGTTCTGACTTGTAAATAGTTTTTTTTTCCATTACTTTCAAAAGCTATTGGTCAATTACCGTTGACTAGTAGTACTACTGTTGTTGCTACTTCTGCTTCTGCTTTCCTGGGAGCTTTCATAACTGTCAGTTTACTCCTGTTGCCTTTTATATTCTCCCATTCTCCTATTATTTCCATGGTCATTTTGCTCTTTGCCACGACGGTTTGCGTTTATTATTATTGCTCACCTCACTGACCACTATGTGGATTGTAATAATCTTCATTTCTATATTGGAGTTATATTCGTTGACATTGTCATCATAGTGAAAAAAAAAAAAAGGAAAAAATCTACCCTAACAATAAAAAATGATATATAAAAGTATTAATATTAGTGATGGAAATTGCGAAATCTCTTGAATTTTCCTTTTACGTCTGATGGGGGCCCTTTACCATCTTTACCATTACCATTCCCATTAAAACTATCTCCTTGCCAATAGTCCCCTCCCTGTTGTTCCCGTGGTAACCACTTTGACCTGGTGGCCGTCTTCCCACTTCGTTGTGATTACCATAGTAACCCTCTTGCTCAGACGACTTATGTTCTATATGTTACTGTGAATTGAAGACTTTGCTAGAGAGCCTTAATAAGACCTGGGCTGTCTTCTATTCCCGATTGATCATCTTCATTTCTTTATTAAATAATCACATCTATTTGTTTTTAGTTTCAGTATTAGTCTTTTATCACTTCACACTGTGTAATATTACTTTCTTGCTATGTACATTATTATTTTTGCCTCTTTTGAATAAATTTGTTCAAGACGTGAAATGATATATATTTATATTTGTATAAAAGTTAACTCTTACTATTTATATATTAGCTGGTATGTGTGTTTTAATACTTTATAAATTCGCAGGATAAAACTCGTATAACCAAACTAACAAATCAAACTAATAAAAAAAAAAAAAAAAAAAAAAAAGAAGAAATAAATGAGCGAGATGGAATGGAACAACAACTATGGCAACTACGTGTATCGAGTACCAGAAGGATTGCGCAAACTGTGTAGTGATATTTCTCGTGAGGTATATACATAAGTGTATTTAATGTTCTTTATTTGATTTATTTTTATTTGATTGCCTTTTTTTTTATTTACAATTGAGGTGTTGCGTACACAACCAAAGAATATTTATTGCTTCATTGCTGACTATGTCGATGACCGTTTATCAAGGGAAGAAAAGAAAAAAGGTTGATAAATATATGAAATTTTTTATTACAAAATATTGATAGTAAATGATGTATGTAATATGGAATATATTTGTTAATTGATTTTTTATTTTGTGTTATTAGTTGCTATGAGAATTGTGAATGATGTTTCACGTGATAGTGAATTTATTGTCAATACACTTCACCGCATGGGATTAAATTTGAAACAAGTTGCTTCTGTTGCACCTAAATTACAATACGCATTCCGTTCATATTTGGATGATATTAAATTAAAATCTTTACAGGATATTGGAAGTAAATATGAAAATAAAATTAATATATTAATATTTTATAATATAATAATATCCTTTGAATAATTATATTCGATGCAGAAGTTTATTTTATTTATTATAGGTAACAATAATGATATAATAAACAAAGTTTCTCTTCGAGATGCTTTAAATTCTACTGGAATTTCTTTAAAGGATGCGGAAAATACGGTAACAAAATTACAAGTAATTATATAAGTTTTAATTGTGATTAATGTAAGCCAAGTTTTCTTTAAATTTAATTTTAATATGACAGCAAACTATTGAAGATAATTGTGCGGAAATGCAGACAAATATGGTAGATACACAACGACAATCACCAAGATTGAATGAAATTGGAATTCAGTGTAAATCCGACATTTCATCACGAAGAAAACGAAGTGAATGTAGCCAAGTCAGCTTGAGTTACAGAAAATAAAGTTGTTGTTACGAACAAATACAAAATCAACTTGTGGATCATCTTGATCAATCAAAACATTATTTACCACCAATGCTCAATAAATAAAAAGAATTTGAGACAAAATATTAAATTGGAATGTTGAATATTAAAGGTAAATAAAATTGATTTCTCATGTTTAGATTTATTTATATAATATTTTTTATTAAGTAGGGATTTTTTATTAAACTTTTCATTGTTGTCAGTTACAAATGGTTATTTATATTAATTTATATAATTTGTTTCTAAATCATTGATGGAATTTTTATTGATTTATTTTTTTTTTCTTGAACCTCTTTCGCGTATATTGGAGACGAATAAGTCTCAATAAATTCTCACACGCCCCATGTCAACGAACTCAATACATTGCCAGAACAATTCTCGATAACTTGCACCAAAGAATCTTCGACAAAGTTCACCGCTCGTTCAACAAAATTTCGGAAGAATTCAGCTCGCGTAGAATAAAATTGCGAAGGCGACCCACTTGAACAACTTTATGGCATTTACAAAGAACGTCTATATGAACCATTTCTTCCACAATAGTGAGTATGAATTCACTTTTTCAAACGAGAATCGGTATGGAAAACAAGAAAAACATTTTACAAATTTAAAAAATTTTAAACAAACATATATACATACTACATCAAACAATTACTTATAAATATGGAAGTAACTATAATGAATCACGCACACATAACATACTATCTGAATATTTAATTAAATTATTACTTTTATATTATTATTAAACAAAGAAATATTTCATTTAAATATCGAACGCTTTATCAACTTCTCGAATCTTTCACCTTAACTAAAAATGTATTTTCACGTACAACAAGTCTTGGAATTTTCATGAAGTAAATATTCAGTTGGTTGCTTCATCCAACGTCCATTGATCCGATCTAGCATGACAACTATTCATCGGTCTTCATTCCATTTCATATTACCCAACCTCTTTTAATTTAGAAATTCAAGAAATTTCTACTTGAATTTTTTCACAACAAAGTCCAGTGAATCTTTGTGCTTCATCAAGCTCATATCTTAAATAAATTTTTTTCATTTTCAATCTCGTTTGTGTTCTTTAAATATGTGAAGAATCTGCCGAAAAGAAAAAAGTTTTTTTCATTCCCATCATGAAATATTCGTCGTTATTATGAATCTTTCATATTTCTTTTTATATTTCATATAATATCCAATAGACGAAAGTAAATCTAGATATCAGAAACTGAAAACTTTTCATGAAAATTCTAAATAGAAAAAATTATACGTAATAAAATATCGTCTGAATATGATTTTAATTGACATATTTAAAATCCACTCATACTACATTCACAACAAACGCAATGACAAGTATAATGACCGTTCATCAATCCATAAATTCAATCATTATTTAATATATACATGTACACTGGATCTCGTTCCAATGCGTATTTTATCACCAGCCGAAAATCGCTGCATCTTCATTAGCAAACCATCACAAGCTCGATGCTTGCGCTCATGCAGCTCATTGTGGTATACAAGTACTCCGTCATCGTTTCGAGTGTCAGGTAAAATTAATCGATGAATTCGCTAATGTCAGTGAGTGAATGGAAAACACGTTTTACTCTCACCACTATAATTATATATACTATTATAAAGAAGATCGATTGAATCAACGTGAGAAATTAATATTAAATATATTTCTATCATTTGCATTCAAGATGATATGAAAATATTTTCCTTATTTTCACGTGTTATTTAATACAATCCACCATCAAATATCTTAAAATGATATTAATTATTTCTCTGTTATTCAAGTGAATATTATTTTATTATATTCATTATTTATCTTTTATTTATGGCTATATTTTTATTTCATGTTTTTTTCTGTATTTCTATCACTTTCCAATTTCTCAAAATTTTTGTTCCATGCCATCGCCTCTTTGACGCCATCACCGGCATTTTCCAACATAGAAACACCAACCACAATTGAGTCTCCAACCGCGTCGTCGTCACAGCGACGGTTATTCGATTTGTCTCCATCGAGTGAATTCTTGTCCCAGGCAGATTTACAATTTTGCTGGCAGCAGCAGCAACCACAAGCCATCGTCTTTTGCCTAGATGATGCATTATTATCTGTCGTACGGGATTCTGTCATTCTCTTGCCCCAGCTACTGCCTCGATTGTTCTCCAATAAAGTAAAAAATAATATAATGTAATAAAATACCAATAATTTATTTTTCCAATAATTATTTCATTTTATATTCTTTATGCGCGACCATAAAATATTTTCTCTAATAATTTCAAGTTTAATTTTTTTTTTAATTGTCATCTCCGATAAAATATTATTGCGAGAATAAATAATTGATACATTAAACAAATTCGTAGCATGATTTCGAATAAAAATATATGTAATATTAATACAATTTTTCATTTCAATAATAAAACTCGCATGAAAATAATAAATAAAGCATAAAATAATTTTTATTCACTCGGTAATATATTATTAAATGCATCATTAAGCTAATTAGTGCAACAAATAAAAATGAAATTGTCGGGCAATTGACATATAATATGTACTGTAATAAAAATTCATGGGACGCAAATTGTGTCACACAATTAACGTGAAACAAATAGAGCATAAAATCGATCAAATTAATCTTATAAAAAAAAATAATAATAATCATTATACTACAACAAACAATTTGATTTATTGTACTTCTTATATTATGATATTTACACGAAGTAGTGAACAAAGTGACGTTAGTGGGACATGTTCTCGTTAGTACCTTGGAGGGGTGTTGTTACTGGCACCAATTACGTTTTCGTGATCGTGTAAATGAAAGCGATTCAGTACAATTTTAACGATGTTTGCTAATTCGCCGTCAGTTTCAAACAATTATCAAGACGGTGACTGATGTACTTTACCATGTGCCACAACAATGAACTGAGCACAATTGTGCCAGTAATTTTTCGTATTTTTATCGTCTCATGTCTTATTCAATTCACTGCCACCAATAAATGCAGTCTACCAGAATGCATAAAACATGGTATTAATTAATATAATATGAAATTATTCAAGTTCTTTTATTTAGTATTTCAAATTTGGTATAATATAATAAATATTAAATTGCAGCAAATCAACTCAAGGAATCGATAAATCAAAATATTGATCCGTGTGAGGATTTTGTTGAATTTGCATGTGGTAATCAGTTTAAAAAATTTAACAAAATGAATAAAGATAAAAATAACTCATTTTTATTAAAACCAACGACTTATCGTCTTCATTTATGGCACATCAGAAGGACCTTGCAAAAAGAACTGAGTAAACCATTACTAGAACACGATTCACGAGGAATAAATCTTGCAAAAATTTTCTGGAGTACTTGTAACAAAAGTGTGTAATTATTAATTAGTTTAATAATATTAGGTAAATTTTTATGAAATTTTTTTATTATAGTCACAGCAGATGATGCATTAAAAAGCGTTCGTATATTATTGAAACGATTGGGTGGATGGCCAGTGATTACTGAATCTTGGCATGAGGAACATTTCAGTTGGGATAAATTCAATAGATGTGCTCGTCGTTTAGGATTTATGCCACGAATGTTCATTCATGTTGGTCTTAATGTCGATAATGTACGAAAACCCTGGCATCCAAATGATACGATAAATCTTACGGTAATATAATGAATTAAATAATTGAATTACAATTCAATTTGTTTTTTTTTTTCAATAACAGAGTTTGTATTTTATCGATTTAAAACTTTGTAACCTAGGGATATTTCAGATAGAAAAACCGAAATATTTTTACAATTCAACAGAAGAGCAATATAACAGTTTTCATAATATTGGAGTTTATACCATTGCCGAGTTTATTTCGGAAGGTGTTGATCCAACGATTGCTCACATTGATGAAGCGCTTACTTTTGGACGTAAATTACTTGAGGTATCATTATCAATAATTTAAATACTGATGTAAAATTAATTTGATCATAATTATTAAAATGTTGTAGCTCGATTGCGCACCTGAGGAGAAAAAATCGGAAATAATGTCAATAATGCAATTGCAAAACAAATTTCCAATAATTGATTGGTTTAAACATATAAAAGCAATGATGAAACCACGTCAAGCTAAATATTTATCAGATTACAACTGTATAATTGTCGATGTGTGTTACGTATCGGCATTTGGTAAATTTATAATGGGAATAGACAAGAAAATTCAAGCTAATTACGGATTAATATCAATTATCGATGATTTATTTAGTTTGATTCGGCCACAAATAGCTCTAGCATTTTCTGAAAATAAAATGACTACTAAACAAATTTGTTTCGATGCCACAGCTGCCATGTTAGTTATTAAATATTTAAATTTAAATTTAAATTCATCAATGTGCATATTTATACACGTGTTCATTTAATATGCAGCTTCAGAAAAGCGTTGGACGTAATTATTGGAAGAGCACCTGACCCGTCACTAATAACGACAACAAATGAAATTGAAAATCGCATCTATAATCAGACACTTCATATTTTTCACACCATACCGTGGATGGATGAAGAAACCAGGTATATTTAAAATTAAATTCTCAAATCATTGAATTAATATTGATTTATAATTTATAAATACATTTCAGATTAATCGCAAAAGAAAAATTAGATTCAACAGTATTTGAACGTCCATTCCCAGATGATATCCTTAATCGTCATTATTTCTCTCGAGTGAGCCAATAATTCAACTAAAATAAACTTCACTTTAATATTTATATCAGCAATAAATCCTTCATTTTTTATTTCTTTATTTATAGGTAAATTTTAATTTGAACACACCATTTCCCATTATTCTTCGTGAGATAAATATTTTTCTAGTTGACAGTTATTATTTACAAGCAGGACGTCCAAAAAACCAGTATGGTTTATATCAAGAAAATGAGCGAGTGATGCGTGCATTATTTCACGAAGTTATATCACCAAACGCAGCCTCAGTCAAATCCGATATTTTCAGCAATAAAATTTGTAAGTTATAGCTCTTTGAATGAAAAAAAATAGGTGAATAAATAACGAACAAACAATACCTCTGTCATATAAAAAAAAAAATTTATATAAATATTTTAAAACTTTTTATTATTTATAGATATGCCAGCAGCAGCAATACTTCACAGACAATTAAGTATTATAAAAGAATTAGATTTTATCAATTATGCATCGATTGGCGTACAATTAGGCCAGGCATTGAGTCATCGTATATATCAAAAAGGAGCATGTGTAGATGCGATGGGAACGTGGCATATGAATTCATGGTGGAGCATAACAACACAGAAACAATTCATGAGCCGGCAATCCTGCCACGCGATTGGACCTGTAAAGGTAAGCAATACCCGCGATCATGTACGTTATAACAATCCCTGTAATCCTATTATATACCAATATGAATGGGATTCAAGATCGGATTGTCGCGTTAATTACAACCGCATTGATTACATTTTCGTTCGAAGAGAGAAAGGGGGGTAAACGCGCATTCAAACTAATATCGATGTCAACATTTGAATGTTAGACCATTTGTATATATATATATCTATGGATAAATGCATATATTCCAATTGACGTTAAATTATTTCAATTATCGAATAGCCAATCGCAGATGCATCGACGATTTTCGGCCACATTGGCGGCGTGGAGATTGCTTATATGGCTATGTTTACTGATTGTATAACAACAAAATGCCATACCACATTGAACGGTAAATTATTCTTCACTTTATGAACATATAGAATATAAGTAAATAATATTAAAATCATTTGTGGTTTTAATTAATTTTGAATTAAATTGGATTCATTTTTCTTTCAAAGATTTGGACTTTAATACACGTCAACTTTTCTGGATATCATACGTTGCCTCCGATTGCGATCGAGATTTAAAATATCGTTACAATACAATTTTATCGAACAATAATAATTTTTCAATTGATTTTCAATGTCCAGTAAATTCAAAAATGCATACACGTAATAAATGTAAAATGTGGATTTGAATTCATAGTATATAAATGATAAATGAAATAAATAAATAATTTTCATAGCTAGTTATTTTTTTTTCTTTTATTTTATAAATAAAAACAATTTCATTTTTGATTGTACAGAATCATTCTAATTTCTAATGTAAATATATATTACAAGTACGCTCTGAAACGATCAACGTGTCAGGACATTTTATGTTCCAATTGATTGATAAACTTGCATGTGATGAATACAAAATCATTTATGTTTTATCGCAATAATACATTTAAAAAACTGCGAATCACCAAATGACTTCAAATTAATTAAATATACATCAACAATGCAACAATTTACTCCCGCACAATCACAATCAAATCCTATTTGACATCAAGAGTGGTTTATATTAAACTTAATGAATCAAGAATCAAATATCATCAATAATTCCCATGACATATTTTATCTAATGTCATTATACATATAACAATGCAATTAATTCATCCAAGGCGGACCCGACACAGGAGGTTGAAATGCCTGTGAAACAGGTGCTTGATACTGTTGTGGTGGATATTGAGATCGATGATGTTGATGATGATGGTGATGATGATGATGAGGGGATGACGGAGGTGGCGGTGGGGGTGGTGGTGGTGGTGGTGCATTGCAGATGGACGATATCAACGGTATAGAATTGTAAGGCGGAGGCTTGACCGAGTAAGGAGGCTGCTGATTGCACTCCATATTCATGTGATGCTCCAGTGTTGCTCCTTGGACTGGTGATCTACCTCGATCAATGTCAAGTTGACCTAGAAAATTATATCAAATTATTTTTCATCACTTAGAATTATTATTCTTGGCGGGGAATGGTTTTTTTTTCTTGTTTATTATTTTCTGATTTTTACCACGTGGCCTAATTTGTGGTGGTGGCATATTTGGTGGCAATGGTGGCACTGGATACAGCACATGATGTTCTCCCTCTCGTGGCGCAGGCGGTGGACGAACCCAAGGTACTCTCACATGATGTGCCTGCCATGGCGCTGGAGGTGGTGGTCCAGGTATGGGACCGCAATCGCCACCAAAATTTTGTTCGTTGCCTGAATAAAATCATTAAATTATCAATAAATTAATAATTGTAATTGGATATTTTATTTTTTCGTAATTAATATATAACGTTTAATTTTATTATTATTTACCTGAATTCGGTCCCACAGGTCGTTGCTCGATGTTATGTTTCTCACCTGTGTAAAAGGTTTGTTTTTGTATTAATTTTAATTTTATTTTGTGACAATTGAACACTACAGAAAATTAATAAATAATTCTAATATAACAGTAATTTTTATCGATAGAGGGGAAAAAAAGTGTATGTAATAAAAAAAATCGGCAATCCTTTTTATTCTTTCAATGTGACAACTGGAAAAACAAAACAAAAAATTGTAGAGAAATCTTAATATTAAAAGGCGCAGCTATCACGATCAATCAGTTTTATTGAAGTATTTCCCCAAGTGTCACCCTGCAATGTGAATAATTATAATTGACATGAACTAAAATAAAAAAGAACTACCGTCATCTAAACGATTCTGTCCAAATGTTGTGGCGAAAGTCTGAAAATCATAATCTATATACAAACTACATATAATTTTCATTTTTTTCCAATCAAATAAATCATATAAATATTGAGGACTGCGTATTTGGTCATTAATTCTGAAAAAATAAAATACAAAAGAGACGAAAAAAAAAAGAAAAAAAAAGAAAGAAATTCCTGACGTATTGCCTCTGTCCATAGAAGGGACTGTGCTAAATTTTTTGACTAATTAAAAAATATTTAAATTTATTTCTTATATTATAGATACAGTCTAAGAGTATTAGGAAATGATACTAAATACTCGATTTGAATAGCAACTTTGGCAAATATATCCGCAACTAAAATCACAGCAGCGCCAACAACCAATGATGCTATACCAATATAATATTACATATATTACAATAAAATTTATTACGAGTAATTCAGTATTTTTCCTATTCGTATACTCTTAGATACAGACCTGGATGCGGAGATGGCATTAGCGGCTTGTTTCGATCGCCATGAGGGTGACCCACACCTCCAGGTGAAGGTCCGTGCATGTGTTGTTGATGTCTCTCACCTTCTCTGCTTAAACAATTCAGTCGAATTAATCATTCAAATGATGCAGAATAATGACAACTATTTAAATATATAATCGGTTGTTGCATAGACCCATGGACATTTCTGAAATAACGTTTATTATTGGAACAGGTATTTGTTGAATAAATATTTTTTTTCTTAATATCTATCTAATTTATTATCTTATTTACGATAACAGCAATGCATAAGATTGAACACTTTAATATTCTTTATACAAAAAATTTCAAGAAAGAAGTCTGAATGTATTGAATAAATTCCATTTCATGTTTTAATGTGTAAATGATTTTTTTTTTAAATGTACAATCTTATTCATATTCCCCTGTCTTACATTATTATTATTTGCAGTTTTTTTTTCTTATATAAATTTCTTCATCGGTAAATTTTCAATTGTCATCGCATAAATTATAAAATAATTAATTGTTTTCGTTTTGCTTTTATTTTGGAATTAATGATGATTTATGAATGTCCACAATCACCTGCATAATAAATTGTTCTCTCTCTATATAGCAATAATAATCATTAAAAATTGTTGTTACGTTCCTTTCATTAATTTTCAATTACATGAATTTACATAATTGACATTTGTAAATTGGCGGCGCGTCAATTGTGAAACTCGACAGTTTATATTGATTTTTATTTAAGCCTACTTAGCTTTATTTATTTATTTATTTATTTATTTTTCATCCGAATGTCACATAACGAAATAACGTTTATTCTGTAATTACTATAAATTAATATATTTCATTAATATTCATTCTTTCAAATTACAAATTGAGGATAAATATCATTTCATTATGCTCGATATACGTACACTAATTTCACTTATTTTTTTTTTGTTCTAATTTT
>JAQQBR010000002.1:6780007-6791458 GCA_030347285.1 Microctonus hyperodae
TTTGACTTTCCTCAAATCCAATATTCCATTCAATAGTTGTGCATCAATCGCTCTGTAATAAATCATAAACGTTATAATCAAATTGATTTGTGCTTATAAAATAAGTTAAATTATCGCTCCAATGTCCAACGAAAAACAATTCTCAAATAAATTATCTGGAAATAAAACTGAATTTGACTCAAGTGCCTGCCACTGGATTATTCAGCTATTTTCGTATTTTCTTCTCTAAATTCTCTATATATAAAAATTATAAATTATAATCTCATATTACAGTATTAAAACGCTTCTCTTATATTACATTATTGCTCAAATATAACGTCGATATATGTTCAAAAAACCTATATTATATATTTAAAATGACAATGAGCTTAATAAAAATAAAATGAAAATTATGTAATTTCACTCACCCATTGCCATGACGCTGTGAAGGTGGTGGACCGCAATGGTATGGTGGCGGTTCCTATACAAGACAAAATAAAATAATTAAAACTTCATATCAAATAAAAAATATACATATCTAAAAGTAAAATATTAAATAATAATAAATAAATACATACCTGAGGTCCTTCTATATCAGCAAATCTTCTTTTCACCCCATGATGATGGCCCTTTTGATTCTCCGGTGAATCAGGTTTATGCATATCAAAATGCTGCTGTGGTGGTGACTCTATTGTGTAATGTACTTGTGCTTGCATTTGTCCATTATGATAATGTAACTGCGGTGTATGATATTGAATATGTTGTGGAACTTGTGATGGTGGTACATTATGAAGATTTTGCGGCGGTGGCATTCCAGGTGGTTGTTGTCCCTGATAGAGCCACGGGGCATTTTGTGGTGGATGTTGCTGATTAGGAGGTGGCATGTTTGTAAGAATATTCATTGAATTTTGCATGTGATTTACAGCTGGCGGTGGAACCATTTGCGGAGGTGGAACCGGCTGAGGTGGTGGTCCCTGCTCGATTGGTCCATCGTGCTGATGTAGTCCTTCATCGCCCATTGGAAATAAAGGCTGCTGCTGCTGCTGATGATGATGATGGTGATGATGATGATGATGGGGGTGAGGATGATGGGGATGATGAGGATGGGGATGAGGATGAGATTCTTGAGAATTTGGCACGAGAAAAGTTTGAGTAGACGGCGGCGGTGGTGGTGGCGGTGGTGGTGGTACTTGGAGAGGATATTGTGGTGGTGGTTGTCCTTCAAATTGCGGTTGCAATATATGCTGGGCATGTTCGGAATTTTGTGCAAATGGAGGCGGCACAATTGACTCTTCTGATTGTAGTACAAATTGAGTTTGTGCCTGGTGTCCAGTTGTTTGGACTTGTTGATATTGTATTTGGTACGTTTGGGGTATTGGTGGTGGTGGTTGATTCGGCGGAAAATTAGGTGGTGGAAAATGAAGATGCAATAATGGTGGTGGTGGTTGATGTGTTATATTCAATGGCGTTAATGGCGGTGGTTGTTGTAAATTCACAGTTTCAATTGTGTCTGACGGTGTAACAGATCGTTGAATATTTGGTTGTGTATAAACATAAGAAACGGCGCCACTAACTGGTGCGCTGCTACTTGATATAAATCCATGTTGACCGGGACTCTGAGGTGGTGGTTGACTCATAACGTACATTTGCGCAACTGGTTGAGCGGAAGAATGCGACACTGTTGGCATTTGTATTCCTTGAATATGCACCGGTTGCCCAGAGTGTATTTGATATTGAACTTGACTAACGGCTGGTGGCGGACCTATTAATTGCACTTGACCCACCGGCGGTGGCGTTGATATAAGCGTCTAATTAGGAAAAAAAATTTTTTTTTTTTTAATAACCATTGTAGGATTTTTAAAAGATTATTTTTTCTTTTTTCCTTTTTGAACTAAAATTGTTTACTTGTGATTGTGATGATGGTACCATAGGACCAGCATGCGCTGGAATATGAACACTGGGCGGTGGAACAGCAGAGCCGCTCGCTGGACCACCTGCCATTGTTGCAGTCAATATTGTTGCCGGCAACGTAACAACACTACTTTGTGGATGCTGTATAATATCTTGATGTTGAATTGTAACGACATTTGATTGCGCCAATGCACCAATATTCATTGTTTGAAAGTGAGCTGCAGTTAAAAATTATTTATTAAAGACTCTATTAATTTATACACATTTTTGTAGATATTACATTTAAGAATTACTATTTGACCTTGTTGAATTTGTTGGATCGGTTGAGTTTCTAATACTTGTTGAGGTTGCACTGGTGGCGGTTGTTGTTGTATGTATGACTGTAATTCCGATTGCATCGTTTGAATTAAATTAATTGCTAATTGCTTTGCATTTTGTAATGCGTCAGGCTTTGGATGTCTAAAAATATTTTATAAATATTTATTAATATACATTGTACAAGAAATTAATTTTAATTTTATTATTTAAAATTTTGAATACGTTACTCACTCTATATACAAATGAAGGGGTTCAGGAGATTCAGCGCCTAATACCGGATCCATAAATTGTGATCCACGACCACGTAATGTTACAGTTGCGCCTGTTTCTCCTCTTATATACAATAAATTTGCACCTCCTGCGCCAATAATGCGACCACGTAAATCAAAGCCCTGTGGAGCATTTTCTATTCCAACACATATTTTTTCCTAAATAAAAATAAAACATATAAATATTTATTACCTTCAATAATTCCAAATGAAACTCATGATATTATTCTCAAATAAAAAACTTACTACAGACGGAACACCAGTGTGTAAACTCATTAGAGGTGGTGGCGCATTTGTAAATCTACTAGGTCTATTTAATGAACTTTGATGTTCCGTTTTAATAATTTCATTAATTTTTTGAATAGCCACTGTATAAATAAAAACATTATTAATAAAATATCGGTAAATTTCATGAATAAATTCAATTATATACAATATAAATATTCATTTTTTAGAACTTACAATCAATATTGTGCTTTGTATGTCCTTGAATATAAAGATAAAGTGGACGTTCATTTGGACATCGTCCTTTTTCTTGTTCTGTCATAAATCTACCGCGAGTTGAAACAGTAGCACCAGAAAATGTATTGATTTCGTCTTGAATATAACCTTTAGTCAATAATGTCCTTGCACTTGGTGGTGTTTCATTAATTTCAAATTCAGTTGTGAATACATCTGCACCTTTAAATATTCCATTTGTGGATACTGCAGTCTGTTTTCAAATAAAACCAATATTACTACACAATACGAAATTTATCAATTGAATCGACAGATAAGTAAATAATTCATACAATAATATGAATTATATTTTATAATAAATTAATATAAATACATTATATACCTTATTGGTCCCATTGGAACCCCGAAATTTTCCTTTAGCCATGAGCATTGAAATAATTGACTCAGTAGCACGTATCAATCCATTCATATCAACATTGTCATTCCAACACAATTTCTATAAATAAAGTAAACAAATACAGTATAATTAAACTAAAAATAATATTTACAATTTAATTCTCACAAATTATTACATTGTCAATGAGTTATAAATTAAATTCAATAACATACTGTTATGTAAAAAATAAAATAAATACGAGGTTAATCAATTTTAATTACTAAATAAATAATAATAGGAAAGTAAATAAAATCATTTTGAAATTAGTAATGACGAAAATTATATGAAGAATATAAATATATTTATTTTTGATATAAAAATTATTACTAACTAATACAGTATTACAAAAATTTGTACAATATGTGATCATGCTATTTATCAATTAGTTTTAATCGATTTTATAATAAAATATTTATTACTATTTTTACCTGACACTTTATAAGTACTTGATGATAATAATAAAAATATTAAAATTATGCTATTTTGATTTCTCAATAAATAATTATTTGTATGCATTATTCCAACATGTATTGTATAGTGATGATGTATATCCGTTGTAATTATTAAAAATGAATCGGTATATTTGCTATTTTTATAATGTAAAATCTATACTTAGCATTTATTTACTTCGAGAACACACTAATCGATTACGTATTTAACAATGGCTGACAATTTAAAAAAAAAACATGGAGATGAAAAATAATATTTGGGAGAATGAAGATGAATAGATTGGTAACGCCTAGGAAAAATTCAAATTTCATAAAAGCGCCATCTTAAATAATCAGTCGGTAACATAGACTATACATTACATGATGTATAACCTAAAATTTGCCCATAATTATAACTATTACATTTTTCGATTCTTCATATGACATATTATATGAAATGCAAATCACACATTATTATGTGAATATTTTTTATATTCATTACAAAATACAAAATATATATTTTTTTTTCAATTGAAAAATATTTTTAAATATATAAAAGAGATTATACACACAAGGAATTCAAATACAGTCGCCATCTAGATACTACAATGAGTAGTTGAATTCATGTAAATACATTTATATATGCCTGATATGTGAAATAAATTTTTCAATTTTTCCTCCCATTGTAGAATTTCTCATTCTACTTTTATTATATGTATTTTACTCACGTAATAATATATTCAACAATATACAAATCGTAAATAACTTCTTCTTTCATCGTGTAATTTTTTATATAACATACTAAAGATGCCAAAGAAGAAGACAGGACAGAGAAAAAAGGCTGAAAAGCAAAAATTACGTCAAAAAGAAATTAGAACCGGTAGAGATCAACTTGATTTAGCTAAAGTACCTTGCAATGCGGTTATGGTAAGTCTCATACAATATATTCACTATCCTTCATACATATAATTGCAATAAATTATTAATAAATAATATAAATTATAATATTCACCCATAGGAATGCGATAAGTGTAATAAAAAGCAGAAAAGCCGTGCATTCTGTTATTTCTGTTCAAATGTACAACGTTTACCAATTTGTGCTCACTGTGGCAAGATGAAATGTATGTCAAAAGCTGGAGATTGTGTAATTAAACACGGTGGTGTATTCACTACTGGATTGGGGATGGTGGTAAGTATAAATAAATTACAGTCCATGTAAATTTTTTAGATAGTTGAAAAAATATTATTTAACAAGATGGAATTATTTTAGGGAGCAATATGTGATCATTGTGAAGCATGGGTATGCCATGGAAGAAGATGCCTCACTGCTCATGCATGTACGTGTCCATTAATTGATGCTGTATGTCAAGAATGTGAACGTGGCGTTTGGGATCATGGTGGAAGAATATTTAGATGCTCATTTTGCGATTGTTTTTTGTGTGAAGATGACCAATTTGAACATCAAGCTTCATGCCAAGTTTTAGAAGCTGAAAGTTTTAAATGTAATTTATTATCATTTATTTATTTATTGTTTTCATATTTATTTTTTGGTTGAATAGTTGGTTGGTAATTATTATTGATTTATTTTGATATTTTTTTTCCAGGTCAATCTTGTAATAAATTAGGTCAATATTCATGTTTACGATGCAAAACATGTTATTGTGAAGATCATGTGAAAAGAAAAGGTTTTAAATATGAGAAAAATAAACCGATTCCCTGTCCGAAATGCAGCTATGAAACATCACAAACAAAAGATCTCAGTATGTCAAGTAAGTCTAAAATATATCATCATTTCACAATTTTATTTAATAATTATTAAGTTTGAATTAAGTAAAAAATAATAAAATGAAAATTTAATAGCTCGAAGTCATAAATTTGGTCGCCAAAATCATGGAACTTATGAATCGGATGAAGAAAGTAGCAGCTATGGATATTATGGAAATTATAGTTATGCTAATGATGAAACAGCGGATTATGGTGAGGATAATGATGATGATGATGATGATGATGATGATGATGAAGACTATGACGAAGATGAAGATGAAGAAACATCCAGTGATTCGGACGACGAAAACAGCGGAAATGTTGCCGCTGGTGGAAAAAAAACTACAGAAAAAAAAGTGTGAGATATTTTTATCTTCGACATAAGAAATTCATTCAACATTGTATAATGTAATTAATCGATTGTTAAATTTTTTTTAAAATTGTACAAAACCTATGATTATATACATATATATTGTATACATATACTGAGAAAAATATTGAATTTAAAAGTATTCAATGAATCCAATATTAAATGAAGTCTATGTGTTTTCATAAGAAAAGTCACATTCATTTATTTCAATAAAATAATTGAGGCTAATTAATTTGATTGATAAATTTTTTTGATAATAGAATTAATTAAATTATTCACATTAGTTTAATAAAATCAAATATTGATTAATTTTAAATTAATATTAATTAAATTCTTTCGAATTTAATTTAAATAAAAAATTTGTTTTTTATACGTGATACAGAGATTTCAAAAAAGTGAAATAAAAAATTCTCATACGTGGCATTTGGGTATAATTGTTATTTAGTAATTTCATCGTTACCAACTGATGATAAAATTATTATAGATTAAAAATACTGCTGCTATATAAATAAAAAATATAGGTGAAAAAGCTTTGTCCACACAAACTTGTAGAATATTTCGGTGTGTATGGCTCATAAATGTAGGTAATGTTACATTGAGAAAAATTGAAACAAGGGGTTAGGGGAATCGGAATCGTTCAAGATATTTAGGACATTGGCTCAACAACATTTTATTTGTTTATCCACCAACGTCAGGTAAATTATATAACTTGTGAGTAACTAAACAAATCAACATATAAATGTCAGTGTAAAATCCTTCAAAAAAATAAAAAAATATTTAAAAAATACATTATTATAAAAAAATTAAAATATTTTATTGGTACAGACTTTTATATATACAGACTCTGTGTATTTGTGCTTTGGCGATTGTTTTTCTACCACTGCTACCACTTCATGATGTGTCAATTTCCTTCAGATTAAAGTCATATTTATCTTAATTGTGTTGGCGAACAACAAAACTTTTATTAATAAAAAAAAAAATGAAAAAAAAGCTATACTTATTTATAAAGAAATAATTAAGAATTCTAAATTTTGTTTTAGAAATATGTAATAACTAATTGGCAGTAACTATATAAATATATAATAATATCAAACAGTTGGTCGAATAACAATTTAATGCGTTTGAAGAAGCAAGGTTAGTGATTTCAACATTGAAGTGATGTTGGAGTATTATATCAATTCAGCTACGTCACTAAAAAACGTTTTTTATCAGCGCATAAATAAATTTATTATTATCGATGCAGACAAAAGAATATTCATGACACAATTCGGCATTGAATTAAAATAATTTGGTCCATTCAATAGATTTATTTAACTATTGATTAATTTAACTTTGCTGACATTGAGTAATAAATATAATTTAATTTGTATGAATATATATACATGTATTTAATATGTTACAGATTTTTTTTTTTCAGATTTAATTTCAAAAGTGCAGCTATACTGCGTTTATTATTTTATTTACACTACTTCAATTAGTACAAAAGTACGAGATGAGTTGTATAAGGTGTTGTCTTTATAACACAAGGTCACTGGTATCAACTAATCATGTTGCAAATCATGGTAACTATAATTTTATAGTAAATTAAAATAGAGTTTAATTCTTAATTCGTATGTTTTTTCAATTTTTCTTTCATTTTTCAGTACATAAAATTGTAAGAGTTGTAGCTACAAGGTCATTAGCTACAACTTGTGTACTATCAAAAGTACCAAGTGAGCCTACACCACCTAGTAAAGATGTCAATGGTGGTGCTACAACTGGAGGTGTGAGTTCTGGTGGAAGTGGAGGAGGAAAAAAAAATACTTTAACTTGTCCAAAATGTGGTGATCCTTGTACACATGTTGAAACATTCGTCTGTGAGTAATGTTTTTTTTTACTATGAAAGAAACAAAAATATACTTATCGTTTTAGCATGTTCAAAATGTTATAGATAATGAAGTATAGTTAATTTATTGTTTTTTTTTAAGCTTCAACTAGATTTGTCAAGTGTGAAAAGTGTCACCATTTTTTCGTTGTATTGTCGGAAATTGATTCAAAGAGAAGCTTAAAGGAAGCATCAAGAACAGAGGACACTAATAAGCAAGGTTTTTATAGGAAGCCACCGCCTCCACCGAAAAAAGTATAAATATAAATACAAAAAATATATATATAAATCATTTAATAGGTTGATGACGATTTATTTTAATTATATATTACTATATGATAATTATTTGCTTACAGATATTTGAGTATCTTAATAAACATGTGATTGGTCAAGAGTACGCCAAAAAAGTACTAAGTGTCGCAGTATACAATCATTATAAACGTATTCACAATAATCTACCACCGCAAAATTTAGTACAAGCAAATGCCAATGCAGCTACAGTGGGACCACAGGAACTTAATCATCCATTTACTCATAGAGGTCTTAAACCGCGTAAATAAAATTTCTATTCTAAAAATTCATTTTTCCAACAATTCATTAATTCTTATTTTGTTACTTTCTATTTCATCAAATGACAAAAAAGAAAAAAGGAAGAAAAGAAATCACGTAATTATACTTGAATGAAATAATTTTTTTATTTACAGATTTACTTCATGTATCGAGTATTGGTAATCCTTTGGGTGTTGGATTTCAACATGCACCAGGTGCAAATGAACAGCAACAAAAAATAAGTTCAGGTCAATCTGTTCCTGGTTCAGACATTTTAGATAGTAAACAACATCAATTAAAATTGGAAAAGAGCAATATACTTTTGCTTGGACCAACAGGTTCAGGTAAAACATTATTAGCTCAAACAATAGCACAATGCTTGGATGTTCCATTTGCAATATGCGATTGTACAACTCTGACCCAAGCTGGATACGTTGGTGAAGATATTGAAAGCGTAATAGCAAAATTACTTCAAGATGCAAATTATATTGTTGACAGGGCACAAATGGGAATTGTATTCCTGGATGAAGTTGACAAAATTGGTGCAGTACCTGGTATACATCAATTGCGTGATGTTGGTGGTGAAGGTGTACAACAGGGCATGTTAAAAATGTTAGAAGGAACAATCGTTAATGTACCAGAACGAAATAGCTCACGTAAATTACGTGGTGATACATTGCAAGTTGACACAACTAATATTTTATTTGTTGCTTCTGGCGCTTATAATGGACTTGATCGACTTGTTTCGCGGCGAAAAAATGAAAAATATCTTGGATTTGGTGCGACACCATCATCTGAAAATCCAGGTAGAAGAGCAGCGACATTGGCAGACGTTGCCAATATGTCACCATCAACTGAGGATGACAATAAAGAAAAAGATGTTTTATTGCGACAAGTTGAGGCACGTGATCTTATTGATTTTGGAATGATTCCTGAATTTGTCGGAAGATTTCCGATTTTAGTACCTTTTCATACACTCGATCGTGCAATGTTAGTGAGAATTTTGACTGAACCAAGTAATGCTATGGTACCACAATATCAAATGTTGTTTTCCATGGATAAGGTATTCCAATTTCGATATTAATTATTCATTAACTTTTCTTGAATGTGTACAATTAAATTTACTTCATTCAGGTTGATTTGACGTTTGCTGATGAGGCATTGGAAGCTATTGCAGCGTTGGCAATGGAACGTAAAACTGGTGCTCGTGGTTTACGTGCTATTATGGAATCATTATTATTGGAGCCAATGTTCGATGTACCTGGCAGTGATGTTTTATCAGTTCATGTTACTGAAGCTTGTGTACAAGGAACGGAAAAACCACAATACATCAGACGAAATGAGTCAACCGAAGACGAGCCACAACAAGCTCAACACGTAAATAATTGATATTGGAAATTTAAGGTAGATAAATCGCCGATAAATATATGAACTCTAAAATTGAAATCGCGTCATCATCTTGGTCAATTTGAGCAAAAAAAAACCTGCGATTTTTTTTTTACAGTCAACAATTTTTAATATAAAATAAAAATATATATGAATAATTTTTTTTCCATAATATAATTAGAAAAAATCTAATCCTACCTGAATACATCATTGCAATTGTAATTATTATAAATATAATTCTACTACTTGACACTTTTTTTCTAGATAAGATGTGTGTGGAATGTTAAAAAAAATATATAAGTAAAACACTTCTTTGATGATAAATCATTTTCAAGGGTAAAGATAATTATTTGTAATATATTGTACATAATTATAAATTTTTAGAAATTCAAAAATATTACAATAGACTTTTATCCTTTATGCAAATTGGTCGGATGCTCTTTGATTTCAATTCTTATAGTTTTTATCAATTTATCCGGTTGTATATCTATGACTAAAATTTACGATGAGGCCATCGGACGTTCTTAAAAGAAAAAAAATAAATAAATAAATGAAGTAATTAGAGAGGAAAATTATGAATTTACTTGAAAGTCACTTTGAAAAAGATTAAACAAATTAACTATTCTCTTTTCTTGCGAAAAATAAATTTTCTTCAATAGAGATATTCGTCAATAGATTATAAAGTCAGCAAAATGTTCTGCTGAATAACCATATATTTAAATATATATGTACATACCTAATGATGTTTCAAATTTCTATTAATGTGATATTAGAAAAAGAACACTAATGTTTCATGTGTTCATCATCTAGAAATGTATCCAGTGGATGCGGAACAAATAAAATTTGTCTAACTCTGAGATAAATATATCCCTGAATTCATTAGTAACAACTATAGATAAATTATATTGTATAAGCATATATTTATAATAAATTGCCATGAAAAAAGTAACAGACCAATAATAATACCGATTTCATGCCTTATACAATTTTCCTTTCCGATTCAAAATACGCGAAACATGTAACAAGAATTTTCATTAAAATTATTTGTAATATTATCTTTCACATTGTAAAAAATTGAATGTACATATTATGCTAATACGTACATAAAAATTTATATCACAACAATGAATTCATATGACTACTTTACAATATTTTACTATAAATATAAGATATTTTTTTTTCTTATTTTACAATTTATCTGATTAAAAACGACTATACGGAGAAAAAAAAATCTCAAAATATATTATTTTACCTCACACAATCAGCGATAATGAAATGATTAAGGGTATATGACTCGTAAATATACAATTTTTTTTCTTCTTACTCGAATTTTTCATTTTTTCTTCCTAAGCATCATTATAATACATTTGTCCTGGTGTTTTAACTACTTTAGATTTCGTTTTAAATATCGTTCCTATTTCCGTGAGAATGTATTTAGTGGCTTTCAATACCAAAAAATGTATTCCAAATTGCAAAACAAGTGCGCCAAAGCCTTTGTATAATCCCATTGTACCTTCACTATTAATAATTGTTCGATAACAATCAAAAGCTCCATTGTAACCAGTTAATAATGGCATAACACTACGTCCAGAATCGAGATTATCAATAATAGTACGAGTGCCTTGAAGATGTAATCTGTGCAAAACAGTTTCTAGCGGATAAAATGCAACATCAGCAGCACACATGGAGATTAATGTTGCGTGCAATTCTATATCTTG
>JAQQBR010000002.1:6791496-6801752 GCA_030347285.1 Microctonus hyperodae
AAAAAAAAAAAAACAAAAATGAATCCAATTATCGTTACGATTTTCAGTTTTAATTCATAAACTCAATACTCACTAATTTTTCTTGAGATCGTCTGTCTCTCAAAAACATTATTCGTGTCACAACATTTCTCACAATTAATCCAAATAAATATTTAGCAACACCGTATGTAATATGTGGCGTAAGTAGCGCATAAATTGGAATAAGTCGGCCTTTTGTTCCTACTTCTAATAATCGAATAGCACCATCACGAAATACATCAAGTATACCAGGTTTTTCAGACGCTATTTCTGATTGTACAGTTTCTACAAGTGATGCAGAATAGAACGGTGCTACAATCCCAATCGAGACGCTATGAAAATAAATCGTATTATAAATAAATAAACAATTATATTTCCAAATGTTGAATGATGAGAAAAAAATTTTTTTTACCATTTAAGAAGAATATGTTGCCCAAATGCTTTTATTGAGCTATTATTATCAATTTCTCTAAAATCAAAATATATGATGCAATCAATAATGATTTAATTATATAATGAATAAAAATGTATAATGAATATAAATAAATGAATATATAATTACTTTGGCCATGGTGTTATTTTTGAAAGTAAATCTTCAATACCTAATGTTAATCCACGTATTAATAATACAGATCCTATTCCTTTCCACAATGTATTTAAACCCTGAGTCTGATGTAGTCTTATCATCACCGGTATTAATGTTATTGGTACCAAATGATATGTAGTTGCTCGTGGATTAACTTGGCATTGTCGTCTCAATACAATAAACGGATGAATCAATAAATTTTCCGTAATAAGACTTACCAATCCACATCCAATACCCACCGATTTTTTTATTGCAATATCTGAAATACATTATTATATTAATAACAATCAAAAATATTTTTTATATAATATATATTACTTGATAAATGAAAAAATTGAATGATGATTATAACCTTACCATTGTCAGATTGGTAATTTTCCTCTGATAATATTGGCAATGAGGTTAGATCTAATGGTCTTATAAAATCACGATCGTAGTATTTTTCTGATAAATTATCCTGATATTGTCGTGAATCTAATTGTCGTCCACGATAAACGCGATCATAACCTGACAAACCCGCCATATTTGGAATAGTTTTGACAATCGTATAATTGAAAAATAAAGTTATCTATTTAATAAATACATTGAAATTTGTGCGAAAATTTTGTCTGTTTCTTTTCAATTATTGTATAATACTTGAATTTAATTAATTTATGTCGTGGATTTCAACAATATCGAGCGTGTATTTGCGCCATCAAAACACTGCACATACACGTAAAAATGAGAGAAATTGTACATGTGTTTGTAAAGCTCTCTCAAAAAATTATATTCAGTCGCCTCGGGGGGTGTCTGTATGCATATATCAGTACATATATATAACAATGTATGTGCGTAAAAGCTCGAAAAGCTCCATCTGGGTTTTTGTATTTGATGTATTGCATGCACAACGAATAAAACAACATATTATTTACTCATTAAATATAATTACAATATATGATCTGTAAATTCTTACATATGGTTATACATTTAATTCAAATTAATGTGAAATAATTATTATAAATTATATTATATTTATATATTTATATGTTTTTTATAGATTTAATTGAACCAGGTTCACCTAGAACACATCTTGAGGCAGTTCAACATAGTCTATATCCTCCCATTCATCGTCATTGATGGGAGGTGTAACAATATCATCAGGAAAATTTCTAGATAATGGCAATCCATCAATTCCCAAACTTAAATAACGAATTATAGCATCAGGAATTTTATATCCATCACGATGCGCATTTTGTGGCCCTAATTTCATATCTGTATTATTGTTTCGCTTAAACAATCCATCTTTAGCAAATCGAAAACTATTTGGCAGACAATGATGTTGAAGACAAAAATAATCTTCATTATGTTCATTGTGACACCATGTGCCATCAGGGTAATATGGATCAAGTCCAAGATCATTCAATTCAATACGCGGTGTATAATAAGAGGCAATGTCAGTTCGTCGACAAAAAATAGCACATGCCATCCATGGTCTTTCTATTTCATGAGGTGCTTGTAAACCCATTCCATTTTTATCTAATTCTGGTAAATGTTTACTAAATTCACGGCATTTGATTGTACCAAATTCTTCAACAGTAATACGTTTTTTACATAATTTTCCATCTTCACATAGTTTGACATCGTACATGAAACCTTGACAATTGCCTCCTTTGAGTTCATTAATTTGTAAATAATTATTATTACTACACGATCTACGTCGAGCTTGTGCACCTTTAGATTTTTTAATACAACCACTTTTGCATGATTCCTCTCGCCATTTACTCCAACCACTGTTGGTGTTATTGTTATTAACTGAGAGTGGAGGTTTTGGTTTAAGGAAATACAACGCTGGAAGACATTCGCCACCGCGACATTCTTTTCCCTTTTGACAAACTGTTCCATCTAAAGCTGGCCCAGAAAAATAATAACCACTACGATGGGGACTTTGACACTTTAGCGATTGACAGGCATTCTCTAGTGTCACGAAACTTGCATCTTTGTCTCTTAACAATAATTCACATTGACGCTTTGCTGTCCATTCACGTCCAGGTAATGTTAGAAATCTTAGGTGATCAAGATGTTTGTCAGATATTGGTAGAGTTTTATCTAAGAGACATGGCTTTTTTGTTGGAAGATCAATTGCCACTTGACGACTACATGATGACCACAACGTTTCACCCTGTGTACCTCGACTTGGTGACATTATATAGCCGTCTCGCGAACATGAATTACCTGTTGAATCATGATGCATTCCCAAGCTAAATAATAAAATATTATTTATGAACAACTTTTATTTTTTTTTTAAGTAAAATTATTGGAATTAAGAGTGAATTGTTTGATTTTATTAAACTTACTTGTGGCCAATTTCATGCGCTGCAATGTAAACGGACGTAAAACCTGCTGATGGATATGGCTTTCCCATACGATCAGTAACTCCTAATTCAGCAATCACACAGGCATACTGATGTGTACAAGCACCAGATACAGTCGCAAGTCCCATTGTTACTCCATTTTTTTTACCATTTTCTACTGCATAAAAATCTAAACCCGATACATAAAGCCCCACGTCCCAATGATTTGGATGATCATCATCCGGTGGATTATTTGCCGTGGTGTAGTTGCAAAATGAATTTAATAATTTCATTCGTTCGCCATTATAATGTGGAAGGGTTTTTGGTTGTTTTTTCATCATATCCAATCGTACTAAAACAATATTTATTCGTGTACCAAGACTTGGATGATAGAATAATGCTTGGATTGCGTTTATATATGCTAGAAGCATATCACGCATTTTTTTCTCGTCTTTATCAAAAAATGGCAAGAAAAGTTGATATCCTGGTTCATCAAAAAATACTGCCAACTCGACTGTTAATTCTTCAGTGGATTTTCGACGTGATCTCATGTCAAACAAGTCATTATTTTTATCATTTAAATAATTCAAATGCCATTTCATTGGCTTTGAATAGCTAGATAAAATTGATTCAATGTACGAGCGCTTCACTATATGTGGTATTTTTTCTTCAGATTGAACATTTTCAAATAATACCCAGTCGTTTTTGTCCATTGGTGTTATCTCCAGTGTAACATTATCAAATAATATCAATCCATGAACTCCCTCATCGCATAAACTTACTGCCGCTGTGCTCAATACATCTTGATGAAGATAATGACATGAGCGTGGTTTACTTAGTTCAGGTATTTCCTTAATAATTTCTGATCCATCATGACGCCAAACTTGAAAAAACGGCGCTAACAAATGATCATTCCTTTGCAGTTGTAATTGTATTGCTTGACCAAATGCTGTGAATGCAATTGGAATCTGGAAAAATCACTTTATTTTATTCATTTATTTATTCACTTATTGTTGATAAAATAAAAAATAATTAACAATACCTCAGTATTATTTGTCGAATTTTGGAAATGCAGATAAATTACATCAACATCATGTGTTGTACTTGTTGCATGTTCTAAATTGACCAACAAAATCAACAACAGCAGTAAACTTAGTGATGTCGTCATGACGAAGAAATTTGAAATCCTCATGGAAATTTTATGCACATGCATTTTTATAATAAACTCGAGAGTGCATTATACTCGAATTATTGTCATAGAAACAAGTAAAATACAAAATTCATGCTGGTGCCTTCATATATATGTATATATGTATCATAAGGCTATTGAACTTCTTTTATAATCAGAATATTATATTTTTTTGCAGTTATAATAAATATTCTTTGCCATATATGCAACGCCTGCATAAGGTGAGCCGGTCATATCAATTTTTTTTACTTCCTTAATTATATTATTTGCACATGAATAACAACATATCAATTTTCTGTGTATGTGATCATATGCCGCCGCAGTCTGCTGGGTAGCACCCACGTACCTGACTATTTTAGGAGCGTGTTGTAAAACGACCGTCACGACAAAACGATGGGTAAGTATACATATAAGAAGGGACATGAGGATTGGAAAAAATAATACCAGGGATAAATAATAAAAATATAAATAAAAAAAACGATTATGTATCGTATAACGTATTCATTATATTAAGTGTACAAATAATTCTTTGCTTTGAAAGGATCGCGAATATAATTAATATAATTAAGACTCAATGAAAATACACACTTGCACACTTGTTCCTATTTCATTCAATCATTTTGCATTACAAACACAAACGCATTCAAATATAATATTTAAACAAAAAAAAAATATTAATTCTATACAGTCATACTTTTTTCTTAATCACATAAAATAATAAAACAAATCTGTATATATATCCATTCATCTTTTCATATCGAATTCGAATATATAAACATTTTTTCATTTACGGAAATGAAGAGCAGGTGATATTAACAGGACGCGCGAATAATAATTGATTAATACCATCATAAGAAGCTAAATATTCTCGTCGCTTTGTTTGTCATTAGTTAATGTTACAGATATTTAATTTTGTGAACTTCGCGCAATCCTATAATTTATGTGTATCTGTATATTTTTGTTTTTGTTCAATCAATTTTTATTCCTCAATGTACTACAACGTACACGTTTCTTTCAGTAATATCAATAGAAACGATTGGAACTTGGAAAAAAAAGTCTCTAGCAGAGGATCGTTTGAATTCAACTCGCTACTATACAAATTATTTCTCATTGCGTTCAATTTGGTAAAGTGTCATATAAAATGTCTTTGACGCTTTGTGTTAATTTATCAGGAAATTGTATATCGAATGTAACTACTAAATCGCCTTTACGTGATGGTTCTTTTGGATATGGTAAACCATAGCCGGTTAATTTTTTTATTGAATTTGGTTTAATTATTTCACCAGTAAGATTAAGCGTTATTTTATCGCCAGATAATGTTGGTACTTCCAATATTGTGCCGCACAATGCTTGTTTCAAACTAATTTTACACATATATTTTATGTCACTGCCCTCTCTTCTGAAATATGGATGTGGTTTGTCCTTGATAATAAAGACAACGTCCGCTGGCAATCTGCAACCGCCTTGATCACCCTCTTTTTGAAATGTAATTTTAGTTCCTGCCTTCCAGCCAGGTTTTACATTTACAGTCAGTACTTTGTCAGCTTTTTTTGTTGTACCGTCAGGCTGGGCAACTCGTCTTGAGATTTTCATTTTTTTCGTGCAACCCCGTGCAATATCCTCCAATGTAACACTAAGATCGTGCTCTATTGGTGGATCTTGCATAGTTTCTTTTTGTCCACCACCACGACCAGTTCCCGGTCCTGCGTAATTAAATGAATGTGATCTGAATGCACCACCAGCGCCGCCTGGTCTTCCTTGTCCTCTACGTAAATCAAATGGATCATCAATCATCATGTCATCGTCCCCAAAAGAAAATGCATTTCGTCCATTTCCACCAATTTCAAAGAATGTTGTGAACGGTGATGATTGACCGAAAAATTGTGCAAATGTTGCACGTGGATCACCGTGGAAGGTATATGAGCCACCGCCTCCAAGACCACCACCGCCACCAGTGTCATCAGATGGTACACTTCCTTTCAATCCTTCTTCGCCAAATTTATCGTAGACTTCACGTTTTTTTGTGTCTGACAACACTTCATAAGCCTCTGCAATTTCTTTAAATTTCTCTTCAGCACCAGGGCTTTTATTCTTATCCGGATGATATTTCAATGCAAGCTTTCTGTATGCTTTCTTTATCTCATCGTCATTAGCACCTTTACTGATGCCTAATATTTTATAATAATCTTTCCCCATCTTTCAATTATCTGTAAACAAAGAAAACAAAATAATTATTAATATCACAATTTGTAGCAATATTTCATTACAAAGCTTTTCCTTTTCTTTTTATCATTACTTAAGTATTTTTATTTATGATTATTTATTCCTTGACTGAATTTGGATTTGGCGAATAATTAAAGGTAACAATTATACAGTGACATTGAATAACCAAATAAGTATTTCCGGAAAGTCTTACACAAAGTAATTTTTAATTATCGTTTGAGATTCAAGGATTTCATATTGCAATGACAATTTTTTCATTTTTTTTTTCAATATGCTATTAGTTTTTTTTTTTACTCAGAGCATTCATTCCATTTTGAGGTCATCAATATCTCTCTGTGAACACACCCACACATATGTATCAGCTATTTTGGGGAATGATGATGCTTCGATATGAATGTGAGGAATTCTGAAGACAACGGATATCTAACAATATTAAAATAAGCATCAACTAAAAACATAAAATCTTTTTTTTTTATATCCCAGCTTTAACATATGAAAAAAATGATTATTGAATTCGTCACGTCTCCCATTTTGAAATGACTTTTGCGTGCAACTACGTAAGACGTGGATGACCTCCCATTAATATAATTATATATATAAATTATTTTATATATCAATAAACAAATATTTACCTTTTGATACAATTTATTATTCAATGCTTTTGATGATATTTTGCACTAAAATCACAATAGTAAACTTCAATAAGTTCCTATATATGGAAAATTATAAACTACGTTTTATATTTGTTGTAAACTCTGTCAAGTTTCGTTATGAACTGAAAAGTAGGCTAAGTCGCGCAGCCCATATATATATATAAATATGTTGCATCTAGTACCTTCAGGAACTTTCTAGAATGAGAACGCGCAGCTTCCATCGACTTCCGTGAGCGCTTTCTCGACTCTCATATATTGACGTCATCATCATAATATACAAAAGTGACTCTAAAGTCTTTGCAATTGTCCACAAATTTTATTATCATATAGAAAAAGATAGATATGATACGACATCTTAGTTATCGAACAGAGATAAATAAAAATTTTTACAAAACAGTTATTCCACAATGTTATTTTAGAAACACAGTCGGTAAAATCAACAGTGTTAGTTACCCAGTGCTGCCATATTTAATCCATGTTTTTTATGGTTATGGCGCCATTTTCAAATATATCATAAAGTTATATGATGAACTATAATTTATTATAATTTATTCATGCGATTATTGTAAAGAAATTTATAATTTATTTGTTTATTATTCAATTGATTTTATTTAGGATAAAATGAAATTAATTTTTGCTAATAAAAAATCAGCAATAATTATTAAATTATTTTAATGTGTCTTGAGATCTGTATTTTATGAACGCTTTGTGTTCACCAATCACTGATCCTCACTTTTCGACACACCCTTCAAGTGTTCGTTTTTTTTTTCGAATGCAAGCGAAATAGTAGTAGTCAACAAATTCAACATATAATTTAGTGACTAATAAAATTTTGTTCATTTTACATTGAAAAAATATCTATAATTTTTATAAGAGTGTACAGCACCTGTAAAGGTTTAGTGAACATTATTATCATGGTGAGGGATATTTAATTTACTTCGATTGATAATATAATCTTCAAGTTTACGTTGTTCTCATTCGAGTCATTATTATTTTTAGATATCTTCCAAAATTAAATTGTATTTCATATTTTTTGTATAACAAAAAAAAAATTTTTTTTTCTCATAATTAGTGTCATTGCATTTTACACCAAATAAACTCATTCAAAAACATTGTGACTCCATACCTAACCCACAAGTGCTCAAGTGTCAAGATGGTGCATTAATTTTTTTTATATATTGTATTTGTATTCATTATAACGATGATTAAAATCGTGTATAAAGATATAAGATATAAGCCACGTCATTAATAAAATTTATTTATTAAAAAAACAATTTTTTCAAATTTTATTTTCTTTTTACCATTTTAATAATGACTATTTTTTTACAGAGTGAACAACAAATGGATTGTGCCCTAGATTTAATGAGAAGGCTGCCACCTCAGCAAATTGAGAAAAATCTGAGTGACCTCATTGATCTTGTTCCTTCATTATGTGAAGATTTGTTGTCGTCAGTTGATCAACCATTAAAAATAGCTAAGGATAAGGAATCGGGCAAGGACTATTTACTCTGTGACTATAATAGAGATGGTGATTCATATAGGTAAACACTAATCAACAAACAAAGGAAAAAAAATTTACTTTAAAGATTTAATGTTGTGATAATTATTATTGATCTTATTAATTGTTATATTTTCAATTGTAGATCACCGTGGAGTAATACGTATGATCCACCATTAGAGGATGGTTCAATGCCATCAGAAAAATTGAGAAAATTGGAAATAGATGCTAATCATGCGTTTGATCAATACAGAGAATTGTATTTTGAAGGTGGTGTATCGTCAGTTTATTTGTGGGATTTAGAGCACGGTTTTGCTGGTGTTATTTTAATCAAAAAAGCTGGTGATGGTTCAAAGAAAATAAAAGGCTGTTGGGATTCAATACATGTGGTTGAAGTACAAGAAAAAACAACTGGTAGAAGTGCACACTATAAACTTACATCCACGGCCATGTTGTGGTTACAAACGAATAAACACGGTTCGGGAACGATGAATTTAGGTGGAAGTCTCACGAGACAGGTAATAAAAATTGATGTCATTATATATTTTATTTTCACCTCATAGATATTTTATTTATTCTCGTTATTTTTTTTCAAGGTGGAACAAGACTGGCCAATAAGTGAAACGTCACCACACATCGCAAATATTGGTCGTATGGTGGAGGATATGGAGAATAAAATTCGTAATACATTGAATGAAATATATTTTGGCAAAACGAAGGATATCGTTAATGGATTGAGGTCTGTACAAACACTGGCTGATCAAAGGCAGCAAGCTGCTTTAAGACAAGATTTAGCAGCGGCGTTACAAAGGCGAAATGCCAATAATTGATCTAATGATAATAAATTGAACTCCGATTATCATTGTGATTAGATAAAGCAACAACAGCATTTACAATAATACACAGTAAAGAAATTGGCGAAAAAGAAAGAAGAATATATATAATTCAAATACACGTGGACTCGAACTATTGATACCTAATTCAGTTACAATAATTTGTTATTATTCTAGATTTAATGAATGCAGGGAATTTGTTATGGGGCTACAAAAGAGGACACTTATTTTATTTGTTTGTTTATAAATAGAAACGTAACTACATTATTTCATCAGTGGTAATTTTAGTATGTTACGTTGCAAAGTGGACAGACGATGTATTTGTATAAAATAAAATTCATTTTGTTATAAAGTCCCACGATGAAGTGCAGCATATCTCATCATTATTATTTCGTTTTGTTTTTTTTTTCTTTAATTAATAAAAGTTATAGTATTTTGATTTCAATATTGTTACAAATACAATATAGTGTTTTGACATGTGTATTTAAAATACAAATCCTCTTGAGGAGCTCCTTAAGAAAGCCTCGGTGCCTTTAATTTCTTTTACGTCACAGCACTTGAATCCAATTGTTATAAACAAATTCAAATCAATATGTGATGTGACTTCGAACATCAATTCATAAAAATGATTTGATTTCGTTTTTATTCATCATTTTTTTTTCTTTTCTGTAATTTATTCACAATATACAATTGTTTTTAAAAATAATCAAAAAATTCAAACTTATGGTGTGATCCATTGTTGTCTAAAATATTTCTTGATATTGTAAACATTTTTTGTTTCACAGTTATTATGTTCGATATTCTTCTCTCAAGTAAAAAAAAAATTATCACTTGTTATTAAGATGTTTTTTGTAATTGTAGATAGATTTATGTAAATCTCACAAATTATTTACACAATATAACTTACCTGTATTATAAAAAAAAAA
>JAQQBR010000002.1:6801852-6826561 GCA_030347285.1 Microctonus hyperodae
TTTTTTTTTTTTTAATAGTTACTAAGATTTTCCAGCAGCTTTTGAATATTATTTGGATATTTTTACGTTTTTTTTCTCTCATTCAAATCCGACTAATTGAAAAAAAAAAAAATTATTTCCAGTTTGAAGTATATAAAAAATTATCGCTATCAATTGCCATGTTCTATATTAGAATACTATTTTGACAATTTTAAATTAGAATTAGTGTGTTTTCCTCGTTTTGCTTATTTTCAGATTGCGTTTTTTTTTTCTTTCAATTATTTTATATATCGTAAAATTATTGAGTCAAGTTTTAGTATTATTTTTCTTAGACCAGCTAATTAGATTAAATTTTACCCTTTCCTTCATTCCAAGCAACCGAGCAGAGTTTTATTAATATCTTATTTTGCATGAAAAATTGTTCCTCAGAGCAGTCTGTCCCTAATTTACGGGTCTCAATTGAACAATAAATTGTTTTTAAATTACTCGTGTACTCGAATATGAAGTTATTGTAAATCTACAGCGGCCATATCATTCCATTATTTTACTCTCTATCTTCTCTTTTTTCATTCTCTCTCATATTACCTCAACTCAGCAAAAATATATTTTAAAAACGAAAAAAAAAAGAAAAAAAAATGAGGAAGTGTAAAGGCTTTTTCAATTTTTATTTTTTTATGCAATCAACCCTCCAATTAAATGCTTTTCGCTTCATTTTTATATAACGAACAACATGTGTATGTGTGTATGTTTTTTTTAATGTCTTTCATCCCATTTAAAGATACGAACGTAACAATAACTTACATTCGATCAAAGTACTTTACTTACACTGCATAAAATCTTTTCAGCATGTTTTTTTTGTTATTTTTTTTTTGCGGATTATTAATATCTAATTAGCACATAATGTTCTGGTGAGTGAATAGAGATGTTACTTCGATAAAAAGATGTTATTTTTTGTTTGTTTCTTGGCCTCCGCTACTGAAATGCTGTTGGTTGAAACTATTGGTTTTGTTTTTATTTTTTTTAAAATGTTTTTTTCGTTTATTATTTTTCTTTTACCAATAATATAAGGTGTCGATTGGCTAAGCGGGTGTTGGAAACTGTGTACAGTTGAAAAGTGAACACAATTATTTGTCAAGGGCAGTATTGGTTTTGATGGCAATAACCACTTCTTCACCACAGGCTTTCAATACAGTGCACTGAAATAAAAATTACAATTCAATTAGTTTTTTCTTGTATATAAAATTAACAATAATGTATAATAATACGTTATGTAATTTATTAATAATTACAAGCATATCTTTTCCAGCATCATAGCTAGTGCGCAATTCAGTACCAACATCTCCATCAGGGACCTTGAGATCTTCACGAAGGTCGCCATTGTCAGACATCAGACTTAAATAACCGTCATCGGAGATGTCCGTCAACTATGAAAAAAAGAAATTCGATAAGAAAAAAAAAAAAATTAACAATTCATTAAATGACACGAATTAATTAATTTATTCCTCTGAACATAAAAGTAGACTTTATTAGCTCATTACCTGATAATCCTCTCGCTTAACACATGGCACATCCATATTATGTGTAGACGGGCAGATATCTTCATATTTTTTAGCAGTGAATATATCAATACCCACAAGATGAACCTTGGCGTGACCGTGTTTTCCAGTCTTGGAAGTGGACATTTCCACAATCTTGCAAGGCCGTGATTTCAACATGACGAATCCATTTTTACGCAATGCTGAACATTGCATTGGATATGTCACAGACGCACCGGAATCACCGGTCTCAAAATGAGTATCCTCGATATCTGCCATGTCGATTTATAATCTGTCTGTAAAACGAAAAGCAAATTAAAAATGCTTCTTAATCAAAGTGGAAAAAAAATATACAAATACAAAGCATCAAAATTTATTATTTATTAATAATACAATAAATTCATTCAGTTCTTGGAACTGAAGTGTTACTGAAAGTTAATATCTAAAAATCCACGGTTCAAGTGAAATGTGAATAAGCTTAAGATAAAAAGAAGAAAAGAAAGAAAATAAAAATAAAACTCGCGTCACTTGATAAAACAGTATGCTAATTTTTATAAATAAACAAGATTCGAAATTTACGCCGTGGAAATGGAATTTGTACAATGACTAACAAATAAATTAATAGTGAGATGGGGATCAAGCCATGTGGCATATTGTAGTCATGAGGTTTTTAATTGATGCAAATGAGTAGAGTGGAAATTGTGAAAGAATTGAAAATATATTTTGTCTAATTACGGTATTTTTTTTGCAACTCCCGTTATCATCAACAACGAACCTTAAAGGGAGTGGAGAATAGACGACGAAAGAAAGAAAAAAACGAAAAGTAACATACGCACACGATTGCTCGTGGGCATGAACGCAGAGGCGAAACTAACCAAGAATTTGAGAACGCTTTGTGAGAGTGTATAAAGGCTGTGAAATATTTCGAAAGGAATGAAATATAATGTTTATGTCGATTTAATGATAATAATATTGTGATAACAACAATTTTTTTAATAATAAAACGCGATTTTGAACGAAATATATGCCGAAGATGGCGCGAAAGAGCCACATTGCCAATGAGTTCGTTGTCATCGACTTTAATATACTTATTTTCTAATTAAATTATTCATAATTTTTACACTTTTTAAATAATAATAAACAATTGATATAATAATTTTTATCTTACTTATGCTTTCCGGCGTATTAAAATAATTATCACTATTATAATTCCACAAAAATCAGCAACAGATCGAGATACTCACATGTGATCAAAATGGATACTCTAACCAGAAGATCTCTTGGCGCTTGCGCAGCCCGGTAATCGAAAGAGGGGTTCACTGCACTAAAATCACGGATTTGATTTTTTTTCAACCAATGAACGAACGGCAACGCGAATATTCAAAAATTATTCACATTTATCGAATGCAAATATTTAATGACACACAATTTATGCGAATTATGATAAATGTATATTATTCATAATTATATTTGTATAAAATTGCATAAGAATATTTGATTATAATATCAGTAATTTTTATTTTATATCAAGAAATTGTTAATTAGTGTCGATAACGAGAGATTATGATATGCTTAACGCACGTCTAGTCATGGATATTTTCATATATTTATAGATATGTATAGATTTTTACACAGAAAAAAATTTGTAGTACAGTGCACCGAATATTTTTCATAATCGATATGAATATTACAGAGAAAAAAATTTTAATTGGAGCATAGTTTTTTGAGTAATCTTTTTAAAACTAATTGACTAGTTTTTTTTCTCATGATTCAGTGTTGCCATCTGTATTCAATATTTAGAAATATTTAGCTGATTATTTTTTAGAGATTAGTGTGATTGGTCATGTGAAAATCTTCATATCAACGACATGTTTGTCATTTCTAAGAGGTTTAGTAACTTTTGTTCATAACTTTCATATTGTATGTGAACTTGCCATTATTCAGCGAGTAGTATACATAATTTTTTTAATATTTAGTTTGTAAACAATTTTTTCGTTACAGGTATGGTATAATAACTGATTTAAAAAAAATATCATTACTGTGATATTATTTCAACAAAAGTATTTTTCATTTAATAAATTAATTTCAGATTATAAATCAACAATGGCAGATATTGATGTAAATAATTCGAACATAGAATTACTTTCGTCCAATTTTAAATTTCATAATTTTGATGTACAAGTTGGAGAGGTTAAATATTTTTGTGAAATCATTATAATGCAGAATAGTTTTTTTCTATGGATCGGAGACAGTAATAATGGTAAAATGAATGACTTGTCATTTGGATTTAAATCGAATTATGAAAACACACCAATATCGACAAAACTTATGGGATCTATGGATGATACAACATCGTTAAATATCGCCAAAAGACTTACGAAAAAATACGAGAAACCTGTTTATATTAGTTTTAATGCTCCTGTGAATAATTCATTATTGCCAAAAATTGAACAGGGCATATGTGAAGAGCTTAAAAAGCATCCTGAAATATTAGCATGATGCTCAACCAGAAAACATTTATTCATAAGTGTTTCTTTGAGTTAATTAGTAATATATTTTTTTTACTACCTCTTTAACTTGATAATAAAGTAATTGTCTATTTATTTTACTGGCTTTTAACAATTATTCTATTCTTCACAATATTTTTAAAATAAGATGTTATTCAAATTGATGAATTGCTGAAAATAATAATTTTTCATGAAAATGCCTCTAAATAATTTACAATTCAGACATGTTCACGTTGTAGGCTAAATTCCCTACTGAGTAACATACTATACATCAGTACAAAGTGCGCCTGCGCAGAACCTAATTTTCAAAAATTTAATCATACTGTATTACAGTTTACATTATATTGAAACTCATAATAAATATGTGAATGATAAAAAATATTCTACTATACATATAATTTATTAAAATATATTAATAATTATTTCAATTTTGGAGCGCCTGAATTATTTCAGCGCAATAATATGTAAATTTGTGGCAGCGCAGTCGGTAAAAAGTTTTTACGTATATTAACATTGAGCTTTGATTAAAAACCGTGAGTGGCGCGCGAGTAGCACAAACTGATACCAATAGAAAATGCGCAAAAAGCATGGCTTTCTAACTCATCATTCATGTGCTAGTCATCTCACGGATATCACATCACGTTTGTGACTTCCTCATTTCTAGATTCAAATTTCTATACACGTGCAATTCAGTAATTCAAATAATAATTGTTATTGTTGAATTAATCAATAAGTGTTGAAACAGATTTATTATTTGGCAGAAATGTCTGCGAGTAGAGATGTTGTCAATCGGCAAGAGTGTCGTAGTGATGCTTCACCGGTAGAAAACATTGGAATAGACCTGAAAGTATGTCCTAATAATGAAGTGCACAGATTGAACAGTGTTATTCTTGGAAAATTAATAAATATCAATCCAGATGTACTTGGGTGCGTTAATTTAACTATTGAAATTCAATATATTTTATATGACTTATTTTTCTTTTTATTCAAAAATTAATATCATACATTGTTTTCAATTTTATTTTACAGATTTGCATTGCGCTATTTTGAAAAATATCCAGCACCTTTTGAAACAATAATTGACAAATCACCACCTAGTAAAAGATCACGAAATAATAACGTACTGGATATTAAAATAACCGATGTATCAGATTACGAACTAGTTCAAGCATGCTACAATATTTTACGAGCATCACCCAATCACTTTAGGCACAATTGGAATTGGTCGTCATTTTATCATTTTCTTGTTCATAACAATAATGAATTGCAATGGATTGCATTAAAATGTATTGCCATTGTTTTAAATATGTCAAATTCTACAGTTGAAAAATGCGCTAAAGCGCTTATACCTGGATATGAAAAATTTATAAATAATATAATGGAAAATCAAAATAATATAGGATTAATGACTGATATAGGAGTTGATAAGATTGGAAGAACAGTGGAAAATCCAAATTCACTAGTGTCTGTTGCCGGTATTTCATTACCAGTATTTAATACAAAAAACAATGTAAAATCTACAACATTAATTCCTGTACCATCAATGGAATCAAATTTACGAAGTCTTGCATTGGCTGTTGCATCAAGAAAGTGTGTTTGTCTTCAAGGACCTGTTGGTTGTGGTAAGACAGCATTGGTAGAATATTTAGCACAAATAACTGGACGAGGTCCAGAAGAGTTTGTTAAAGTACAATTGGGCGATCAAACAGATTCGAAAATGCTTTTGGGCACGTATAGATGTACTGACATTCCAGGAGAATTTGTATGGCAACCAGGTGTACTTACTCAATGTGTAATGTCAGGAAAGTGGCTTTTATTAGAAGACATTGATAGTGCTGCACTTGATGTTGCAAGTGTTCTTAGTAATTTAATGGAAACTGGAACACTGTCTGTGCCAGGTTATCGTGATACTATTTATGCTAAAAGTGGATTTCAACTTTTTGTAACTCAAAGACTTTTGCCAACAGTATCAGGATTTTATCGTCAGTCAGTTGGCGCATCGAATTTATTGGAAAAGTATTGGTTGTGTATCAATATGGATCCTTTAACCAAAGATGAATTGGTGACAATTATACAAAAACTTTTTCCATCGCTCACTACAATAGCCACAAAAATAGTTAATGTATTTTTATTATTTTCAATGGGAAATCATGAAACAGATTCCAATATGATAATGTCTAATGAAGAGAAATTTTCTTCATCTACAGGACGATTAATTTCTACTAGAGATTTAATTAAATGGTGCACCAGGGCCATTGTAGATTATGACGTTTCTTCACGCGATTCATTACTCAAACTTTTACAAGATGCTATTGATATATTTTGCTGTTCAGTTGTGGACAAAATAAAAAGATTAGAACATGCCGTTTCAATTGAGCATACTCTTGGTATTGTGGACAAGGCTAAATATTATGTTAACGAATACAAACCGTCTGTTTCTGTGCAGTCGGAAATGTTTGCTGCCGGTCGTGCAAGATTACAAAAAAAAAGTATTCAGTATGCTCAAGTAGATCAAACGAAAATTAATTTTTCATTTACACGACCGTCTGCCGCGTTACTTGAACGTGTAACAATGTGCGTGGTACAAAAAGAGCCTGCACTTTTAGTAGGTGAAACTGGTGTGGGTAAAACAATGGCCATACAATTTTTGGCAAGAAGTACCGGTCATAAAATTACTGTCATCAATATGAATCAACAAAGCGAAAGCGCTGATCTTCTTGGTGGATATAAACCAGTTGATATTAAATTTTTAATCAAACCAATACGTGAAGAATTCGAAATATTGTTTCGATCATACTATGCAATTGAACCAAATAAAAAATTCCTGGATCATATTGGTACAAGTTATAAATATGGTAAATGGAAGACATTAGTGAATTTAATGTGTCACAGTGCTACGGCAGCATTGAATAGACTTAAGAGGAAACCAAATGATGAATCAAAAACCGGTCAAAAGAGAAAAAATAATATTGATAATGATCAGAGAAAAACTCCTAAGGAACATTTGGAAATGCTTGAAAAATGGGAGAAACTCAATATTAAATTGATAAAATTAAAATCTCAAGTGAAGACTGAATTCTCACTTGCATTTTCTTTCATTGAAGGCAGCTTAATTAAAGCATTGAAAAACGGTCATTGGGTATTATTGGATGAAATAAATTTGGCATCATCAGAAACACTTGAGTGCCTATCAGGATTACTCGAAGGATCATCTGGCTCATTGTCATTACTTGAACGTGGTGATTGTGAAGCAATAAAACGCCATGAAGATTTTATGATATTCGCGTGTATGAATCCCGCAACTGATGTGGGTAAAAAGGAATTGCCAATTGGTTTACGAAATCGTTTCACGGAATTTTACATTGATGAATTAACTGATTCTAATGATCTTCGTTTGCTCGTCAATTCTTATTTGGCAGATTTGAATTTACAAGCGCCTAAACATGATGCAATTGTTAAATTTTATTTAAAAGTACGAAAAGAAGCTACGAATTCATTAAATGACGGAACAGGACATAAACCTCATTACAGTTTAAGAACTTTGTGTCGTGCGTTGAGTGTTGCTGCTACAAATCCATGCGGTAATCCAGTACGATCTTTGTACGAAGCTTTTTGCTTGAGTTTCCTCACGCAATTGGATCATCGATCGTATGCAATAGTGCAAAACATGATTACGAAGGCAATGTTGGATGCAAAAAATATGCGAGCTGTTCTGGGTGCTCCAATACCAAAGCCCAGATGCGTATTTAATGAAGATTATATAAATTGTGAGGGTTATTGGGTGAAAAAAGGTGAACTGGAGCCCGAAACACCAAAAAATTATATTTTAACAAGCTCTGTGCGTCGTAATTTAAAGGATCTTGTGCGAGTTGTTTCAATTGGTAAAATGCCGGCATTACTTCAAGGTAATACTTCAGTTGGTAAAACCAGTTTAATTACTTATCTTGCAAAATCTTTGGGCTACAATTGCGTGCGTATTAATAATCATGAGAACACGGATCTTCAAGAATACGTTGGCAGTTATGTAGCAGATGAAACGGGAAAATTAGTATTCAAAGAGGGAATTTTAGTTGAAGCAATGCGTAAAGGTTATTGGATTATTTTAGATGAATTAAATCTTGCTCCATGCGATGTGTTAGAGGCATTAAATCGAGTTTTAGATGATAATCGAGAACTTTTCATACCGGAAACTCAACAGATTGTTAAAGCACACAATAATTTCATGCTTTTCGCCACGCAAAATCCACCAGGAGTTTATGGCGGACGAAAAGTTTTATCACGTGCGTTTAGAAATCGTTTTGTTGAATTACATTTTGATGAAATACCTGCAGATGAACTACAAATAATATTGCATAAGAGATGTCACATGTCAGAATCATATTGCAAACAAATAATTAATGTAATGACAGAATTGCAAATTAGACGAAAAAGTACTGCTGCATTTTCTGGCAAACAAGGATTTATTACATTACGAGATTTGTTTAGATGGGGTGAAAGATACAGATTAGCACCGGATAATGGTAAAAATTCTTACGATTGGCGTCAACATTTAGCTGACGAAGGATATTTAGTGTTGGCTGCAAAAGTTCGTCTTCCAGAAGAAGCCGAAGAAATTCGTGAAGTCATTAAGAAACATTTGAAATGCGATGTTGATCCACAAAATTTATTTACACTTAATGAAAAAACATCATCGGTTACTAAACCAATATTGGAAAAGATTTTGAATACATCGATTCCAGGATTCGAACATGTTGTATGGACATATCCCATGTTACGAATGGCTGTATTAGTAATAAAATCATGTGAATTTAAAGAGCCTGTATTATTGGTGGGTGAAACAGGTGGTGGTAAAACAACAATTTGTCAATTAGTTGCTGAAATGAGAAAGTGTAAATTATTCAGTGTTAATTGTCATATGCATACAGAATCATCAGATTTTCTTGGTAATTTGCGACCTGTAAGAGATCACAGTGATGAAAATAATCAAAAATTATTTGAATGGGTTGATGGACCATTGATATTGGCAATGAGAAGTGGACAAGTTTTTTTGGCTGATGAAATTTCACTGGCAGATGATAGTGTTTTGGAACGAATGAATTCATTATTAGAACCCGAGCGGAGTTTACTGCTAGCAGAAAAAAATACCGATTCGATAGATTCGAATGAATGTAATAGTGTTATTACTGCTCATGAAGATTTTTGTTTTATTGGAACAATGAATCCAGGTGGTGATTATGGTAAAAAAGAATTATCACCTGCTTTGAGAAATCGTTTTACGGAAATTTGGTGTGAAAGTAACATTTCTAATGATGATCTTAAAGCAATTATTCGTCATAATTTATCCTCAGATGAATTAAATCAAAAGGAAGATATTGCTAATGCTATATTATATTTTCTCAATTACTTGAAGAACACAGAAGTGGGAAAAAAATTTACGATAAGTATTCGAGATGTGTTAACTTGGGTAAATTTTATTAATATTACAAGAAAAAATATTCTATCGAAATTAACTATTGCCGAGGCTTTTATCGAAGGCGCTTATCTTACTTATTTGGACAGCCTTGGTTCAGGTGGTACTGGAAGCGAAAATCGAGAAAAATTAGAAACATTCAAGTGTGAATTATTCAAATTAATAGAACCATATGTAGAGAAATTGAAAAAATATGATGAAAAGATGAATATTGATGAAGATAATTCTGATGGAATAAATGTCGAATATGATGATAAATTTGGGAATAGGCCTTTTTATATTTCTCTAGGACCTAATGGGAAAATTCCATCAACAAATTTCACATTTACAGCACCAACAACTAAATCAAATGCGCAAAAACTTCTTCGAGCATTGCAATTACCTAAATCACTTTTATTAGAGGGTAGTCCAGGTGTTGGAAAAACAGCTTTAGTATCGGCGATTGCAAAAGCATCTGGACATAATTTATTACGAATAAATTTCAGTGACCAAACAGATGTGTCTGATTTATTTGGTGCTGATTTACCAGTCGAAGGTGGAAAGGGAGGTGAATTCGCATGGAAAGACGGACCATTTTTACGTGCATTAAAAGCTGGTGATTGGATATTACTCGATGAATTAAATCTTGCATCCCAATCGGTCCTCGAAGGTCTAAATGCGTGTTTGGATCATCGTGGTGAAATTTATATTCCTGAACTCGGACGAACATTTACAGTTAAAGAAGGCACAAAATTATTTGCATGCCAAAATCCATTGAGTCAAGGTGGTGCACGACGCGGATTGCCCAAATCATTTTTAAATCGATTCACGCAAGTTTACGTTGATGCATTATCTGATGAAGATTTGAAAATTATTGCACAATCTCAATTCTCGCATTTCCACAAATCGTGGATCGAGGCGATAGTCAAATTTAATTCGATGGTGTCAACACAAATCGGTAAAGATTGGGGACACTCTGGTGCTCCATGGGAAATGAATCTTCGTGATATCATGAGATGGTGTGAATTAGTTGATTCAGTGCCAGAAGCACGTAAATCAGCAATGAATAATGCAATGAAATTATTATATATTGATCGTATGCGCACGGAGAACGATCGAATTAAGGTAAGACAAAATATAATTAATATTAGAAAATATTTTTTGATCATTTTTTTTTCATGTCACTGTGATTCTCATTTTTTTTTTTTGTAGATGAAAGAGCTATGTTTTACATTATTTGATGAAAGTCCTCGTGTCTTGCAACAGCCACTTATTCACGTGGATGATAAGAATATTTACTTCGATGATGTTGTTTTGCCACGAACAGAAAATTCATTTATTAGTGAAAATAATTTATTTGTGCTTCGAGATCAAATTTCAATATTAAAATCTTTGGCTCAGTGTGTATTGATGAATTGGATGCCTATTCTTGTAAGTTATAGTATACATGCTATGAAAAATTAACAGAATTTAGAATATCATCGAATTATTCATCAGATATTGAAAGTCGTAAATCAATTATTACTTTTATGTTATTTGCGTTTAGGTTGGAGCTTCGGGAACGGGTAAAAGCAGTGTGGTACGTGTGTTGGCACAGTTGGCGGGCCAGAAGTTGCGCTCGCTCGTTGTAAATTCAGCTATGGACACAACAGAAATCCTTGGCGGCTTCGAACAAGTGAGTAAACAAATAATTCATCTATTATTTTTCTATTTCGCATGTTTGAACTATTTTAAATTCGATTTCTATCACATGTATCATTTATTATTTTTTTACACTCTCATATTACATCACTCAACCATTTTACTTATTAATTATTTTCGTCAATTTAACGAATATATAATATATATATGGATTATTTTTTACATGTGACAAATATCCTTAATCTCAATAATTAAATTATAATATATTCCCCTTTATAATCTTCGAGTAGACCATAAAATTAAGTATATTATTTTTATAAGTGATTACGTATTTTTTTTTTATATCAGTATTTTTTTCCTGTTCTCTTTTTTTTTCTAATGTCATTTAGGCACATTTTTCTTGGCATTCATTGCTCGTAATTCTCTGCGTGAAGAGTTATAATTTATACATGTATATTCAATAGTATAAGTGGATAAGCCTGAATTTTATTAATTGATACCCACCGAGGCTGATTTATTTTTTTATTTTCTACGCGAATTATTTCACATTGGAATAATTACTGAAAAAAAAAAGATAAATAACTGCGGAATGCTACATGGTATATTTTTATACATTAAAGTTTCGCACATTTGAGAGATTATCTGGACAATTTTGTTCTTATTATTTGATAATATTATAAAATATTTAATGGACCCAAAAGATATATATATTTATTTATATATTTAATATATTTAAAGTGCACTTCTAAATTAGATGTGAGATAGATGTGTGTATTTGAGAAAAAGAAAATTTTTCTTTTGCTTATTTTCACATTTCATTAATTACTGATTTGCTAATATTAAATAATTTTTGATTTACAATTATCTATTAGCTAATTGACGAGTTTATTTTTCTGCTTAAAACTCCGGTGGGCGGTATATATTCATGAGCAATTCTTTCAATTTTTAAAATAAAATTAATGGACACACACGGGACAAATCTAATTTATTTATTCATTCTCTGCATTTCTCGTTCGTTGGCACATAAAAACAATTTACATACTTATATATTATTTATAATATGTATATGAATGTATAGGATAGCAATTAATTTTATTTTAGTTCCCATTTTAGTTATTTCACAATTCGATTGATATGGCCTTGCTGAATTTAAAAATAATGAATAATTATTTTACAATTCATCTTTCTATTAATTCATTTTATAGTGTATTTCGATTAATTTTAGATCTGTTTGCTTTACCATTTTACATCAATTTTCCGTCATTTTCATTCGGTTATAATAGAATTCTATAATATTATTTATATATTCATTTATTTTTAATTTAAATACTCATTCATAGTGTTGTTATTTATTTATTTCAAACATTCCGCTAAAAAACTTCAGGCCTGCGGCAGGAAGGAGACTTTTCATTTTTTAATATCCATAAAAAATCTTCTAAACATTCAATATACACAAATCATGCAATTTTTTTTTTATATTTTCCTTCTAAATATTTATAAGTACCTTATGTACTGTATTCTCTAAATTTCCCCCATTGAATAATTATAGCTGTGGCAATAATAATTTATTTTTTCGTGATTTATACTTATAGAAATTCAGCTAAAATATTACATTGAGAATTTGTAAAAAAAAATACACACACAAATGAAGATTATTTAAAAATTTTCATATTCAATTTTAATTATTTTGTGTATGAGTGTGAAAAGAGTTTTTCTAAACCTATAATCGATAATAAATTCGTTAGTGCAGTTCAATATTGTAATTGTAAAGCGACGAGAAAAAGACACTCGAAGACAAAAAAAATTTTTATTTTTCTTCCAATAATCATAATTACACAACTATTATTTACAAAAATTGTAAATATGCATTACTATTGTGTTTTTTTTTTAATCAGTCTGTAGAAGAACATATGTATGTAATATTTGTTTCATTTTGTTCTGTGCTGGTTTTATTTTTATTAATTATTTTTCTTGGCAATATCTATTTCTCTATTAACTACAGACATTTACACCTAGTGAATAATATAAATATTCATGTGGTGACTTTGATAAAGAGCGAGATAAATAGTGCAAAAAATTTAAAGATGTACATATATATTCAAATATAAATTTAAATTTGAAATGCGTTATAAAAAAATATTTTCATCAGATTGACAAATAGCTGAAAACTATATTGAAATAAATAAAAATTTATATTTTCCTTCTATTTTAACAACGCACAAAAATTATGGCACACAAGAAATATATAATTCATCATCAATTTATAATCTAAAATTACTATTAAACATTTATTCGCTAGGTATATCACTACTCGTTGGACTCATTGGCGGTAATGCGTCGTCCATATGTGATAAATCGAGCATCATACTCGATCTCCTCGATAATTTTTCTTCATATAAACTCAAAATACTTTTTGGTCGTGGTATAACAACGCTCCACGGATCAGGCGGTACTGTTAAAGGTTCATCTTGCTGAAAAAAAATAATCAGAAAAAAAAAATCAAACAAATAATTAACAAGAAGAATTTTATAATCAAAAATCGTAATAATAATTAATTATTTTTCTATATTTTCTAATAGAGCATTGATAATATAAATAAATTGAGAATAAAGATTGAAAGATAATTACTGGAAGATATTTAGCCGCAGGCGGTAATGGTGGCTTCAAAAGTGCAACGTCACTTAAATCACAAGATACAGCTGCTATTGGTGGTGGTAATGGTGGATCTGGTGGTGATGGCACACTCGTTGATGCTTCATATCTTGGTGGTTGGACAGTTTGAATTGGACTATTTGTCGCTGAGCCAAGTATCCATCGGGCAAAACTCTCGCAGCACCCGCAACATACATCAGAGATACCCTGACGAAGACCACGATGAAGTGTCAGAAACAGTGCAGGATTTACAAACGCATGAATGTAGGCAATGTGTAGAGTCACCTGATAATATTAGAAATTTAAAAAAATTTTCAATCAAATTATTTACAGTTATAATTTTTATTTAATAATTTTGTTTCATTAACAATTATTATTAGATAAATTTTATATTTCTTACCTCGTAACCAGTTGCATTTCCAATTACTGGATGATGAACTAGAGTAACGAAAAATAATGGTCCCCAAAATATAACGTAAGCTGCAGTAATTACTAAGAACATCTTGACCCTTTGAACACCTTCACGTTCCATTCGTCGCAAATAATTTCCCATTTTACGATGCTCTTCCAGTGCTCCAACTCTCTAATATGAATTTAATAATCGATTATATTATATTCCAGCTGAATACATATATTTAACATTCTATATATTATCATTCCATTTAACGATAAAGTCTAGTTTGTATTTCTCATTGAGCTGAGAAATTATCTTCACCATTGCGTTCATTCAAAATTTCTCTTTGATATTCAAGTTCATTAATTTACATCGTGCATATATGTATGTGTCTTCATATACAGGATATAATGTATAACTTTACAAAGTTGTAAATCCATAATGGTACTCGTGAGTTTCATAATTAGTTGAATGAAATTCAGAAGTGCATGTATTTAATCATCAAATTTATATGGGTCCAGTGTACTCTAGATGTTTTTTATAGTTGCCATCATAAAATTAATTTGACACTATATTATCTTTGAATTTTTTTTTATACAAACTATATTCTTAAAAATGAAGAAAAATTTTCTGCTTTATATTTTCTTTCAAGTTATGAATATATAAATTATTATTGGCTCATTGAACTGAACGATCGTATATAAATTCACGATTTGATATCAAAGTTCTCTTAAATCTTTTCTACATTATATGTAAAAGGTATATATATTCTTGGTACCTTTGGCGTTGTGCCATTTCTCTGATCTGCTGTACCACTGTCAACGACACCGTTCGTTCCACCGTGTCTACCACCCGTGACGTTGACGAGTGTGGTAACAAGACCAGCCACGCGTACCTATATAAAAAAACGACACTTATTCACATGCATAAATTTTGGAGAATTAAATAAATGAAATAAAATAAAAAAAAAATGAAAAAAGATTTACAATTGTCGAATGATAAAGTAAAAGTAATAAAATTGTCGCAGTAAATTAATCATCAGATTGAAGAAAATAACGTTATGAAAATTGGAAGAAAAAATAAAAACGTGCAATAAATGTTAATTGACGTGAATGCACATGAAAGTAAAATTGCACATCAGAGACAGAGTAGTTAGAATATAATACTATTATAACATGCTTCTAACGTTATTATTTAATTTAACTCACTGCTTCTACATTGGCCTTGGTGAGATCCCTGTGTAATTTTCTCAAATGAAAGAGCGTCAAACCAACGCATATAACATTTATGACAATCCATAAGACATTTAATATATAATGTCGAAATGGGCCATGCACTAAAGGACAACTTGGTGCATTATGGCCACTCTCTGTGTTTGCTGCAAGTGCACCGCTGAGAAAAGTTGGCCCGAGATTTATTGTGATACTCGCGAACCAGATCATGAAAGTACCAAAGAGGACACACTGTGAATTAATACAAACATGGAAAAATTATCAGATAATTTTTATTGTGATTTAATAAATAATAAGAAGACAAGTGTATATATTTAAATTCATATTCATATAAATATTTGGATATTAATTGAATGATAATAACGAATAATTTGTATTTGATTAATTATTTGTTTATTATCTGCTATCGTCATAATGTTTGGAGCCGATGGAAATGTCATATGAAATTGGATAGATTGCACACACAATTTGTCATTGCAGTTTACGCCCCAAGTGTGTGGTCATAAGCGTGGATCAGTAAACCACAATCAGTCACCCAACACCTAAACCGAACAATTGTCACATACGGTGAGATGTTTGAAAATGAAATTCAATTGTCATGTGACATTGCATTAAATTGCATCCGACTATTTAATCGGACAATTGAAATTGCTGTCTATCATAGAGACGATGATTAAAGAATTTCGAATAATTATTTTAATTTTTAATAAATGATAGTAATTAATTGAATAAAAAATTACTTGAGGCGAATCCATTAATAGTGGACCAGTTAAGTCGGCTTCTTCATCGCTTTCTGGAAATACTGGACTGTCATTTAATACTGTTGTTAACATATTGACTGTTGAGACAGTGACCAACAGCAGAAATGCCGTTTCAACGAGAGAACACTTGTTGACCGGTTGGCAGTTTAAAATACTTGAGCCAAGGGGTAATAATATTGCAGCTCTTGCACAATCAACCATTGCTTGATGAAATAATAATCCTTGTGACCATCTGAAAAATAGTATGGATTTTTTAATATCAAATATAAACGTATTACATTTATTTATGTAATTCAAGTTTAACTTTGTTCGAGGATTTTTGTTCTTTATTTATATCATCATCGTATCAAATTTGTACGAGGTAATTTTACAATTCCCTGCACATCAGTGTAAAGTATATACGAGTAGGATTATTTCTTGTTTCTATTCGAAGCAGCTTTTTGCTTTACTCGATTTTAGAGTACAGACATTACGGACCACGAATAGACGAGATGAAAGCTTATGGGATGAGTTGATGAAACTAAAAACAGACGAGGCGACAAGTAATCAAATGTCAACGAAGTAAAAAAGATTAAAGTTCGCTTGGGTAGTCACTATCTATAATGTTTCAGTCGAGAGACACGTTGAATATGTAAGAAACTAATAATAAAAGAAACAAAAAAACTGAACAATCGCAGAGAAAGTTGTATGAAACCAATTTTCAAGATTATTTATTTTAATTGAGCATAAAAAAAAGCATTAGATAAAACTCATTTATTTACCTTATACCACTGGAGTATTATATTTATAATTCCAGAATAATATCAAATAAATTTCAATATTATTTTTATTCCCATAAAAGGAAAAAAAAATATTACTCTATGAGATATGACAAAAATTTTTCAAGTTAAGCCCTTGAGCTTGTGCAGTTAATTTTCTTCTATATTTTTTTTTCTTTTTTATTCATTTAAAAAAAAATTTTTTTCTGACACAGTTCATAATTATGTATGAGGTCATGCGTGTATGTGGGATCGTTTATATTTGTACGCGGGTGATAACATGAGAGAATATGAGAGAGTTTACGTATAATGTAGAGGAAGATGATGAGAATGAAAGAGACCGATAAATGTGGTAGAGACAGTGAGGTGATGAAATGGAGAAAAGGATATGATGTTGATGTGAAACAAGCGCAAACATATACACACAACATTGCGATATATATGAATATACATTTATTGGTTGGATCTCGGTTTACAAGGGTTCAGTTTGCGCGTGATGGCATCATAAGTCCCTCTGCATCATGTCAGACCGCTTGTCATACACCTGTCAACCTCATGAAATTTCCCTGGATATAAATACCGTGTACCGTATCACCAACTCGGGGAATCATATCAATACATCTTATATTTATGTTTTACTTAACGTAAACACATTATCATGTTGTATTTGATTATTCCATCAATTTAATATGAAAGATATGAATACATAAAAAAATTTTATGCATTGAGATAATAGGATTTTCTTGATGGTTATTGAGATATTAAATTTTTTATTGTACCTTCTTAGTTGACGTTTGATGAGTATCAATGCCATTAAAATAATGTTTGCTCCCATTCCAAGTGCACCGAGGCTGAATATCACTGTTGCTTCGGTGACACCACCTGGATGACATTGAAATACTTTTGTTGAATTTAATGTTACGTTTCCTGATGCACCGATGCCATATCGTAGATTCGCACCGATCATCGCCACTGCTGAGCCTGAAAAATTAATTTTAAAAAAAATTTATTTATTGATTATAGGCATTTATTGATATTAAAATTTTTCATTCATTTTATTTGGTTGTTAATTAATCTAATAGTATGGGTATTTTTTTTTTCTTTTGCACTATGATATTTTATGCTTCATTGATCCATTCGTGCAGATGTGGTTATAGCAGTCACACTCATCAATTAGTCATTTACTCGTGAATTCAATTAGGATTACTATGTCTATATGAATTTTATATTTATACAGTGACACTTTTTTTTTTTTAATTACTGTTCAATGCACTTGTATTTATGTGATGGTTTAACTGGAGGTAGTTGGAGTTTATTAGAATATTTAAATAATGATTTGTATGACAAAACTTTAATATAAATAAATTTAGTTATTTTTTTTTTAAGTAATGTAAAATAGTTTTCTAGAATTCATAAAACGAGCAGCTAAAAAAATATATTACTAAAATATATTTTAATTTATTTTTTGATTTCAATAAAAAAAAAATGTATATTTATTTTTTTTTCTTTGAAATTATACGCTCTGATTACAAATTCATAATGAGATTACGTAATTAGCTTGATTCGAGAGACTTGAGTTACCAACGTTGCTGCTTTTTTTTTTTTCTTTTCTTTTCTTTGCTACTCTGTAGGTCATATTTATATTTTCCACTTGTGTAATTTTGTTTGGGTGGAGACGAATTTTGACGATGAAGGAACGGTGAGAAATTTCACTCAACAGTGAATAATTTACTTGGCTATTGAAACTTCCGATTTCATTGAATGCAATCGAGTGTATTGAAGTGAGCAGGTGCGCACCGATGTTGTACTATTCATTGAGCTGTTTCACTAATAATTTTTTATTTCGTACTTGGATAGATTAATTGTTGATTTAACTACAGACAATTAAATACAATTATTCAGAATTAATTATATTTTAATATTGATATTATTATCCAAGATAAAATGAAATTAAATAAATAGACAAATGATATTATTTTATTATTTAATATTTTTATGTTATATAATGTGGTGAATTTATGCACGTATCTGCAGTAGAGTTGAGAGTGTTCGCTTGAGAATAATTAAAGTCGTTACCAATGTCCCGCCTTAAAATTGAATCATCACTTGCATGAATATGCATATGAGAGTTCTTCCGCCCTTTCAACTGGAAGGCTGTGGGTTTCTCATTAAAATACCCTTAACGATCACCTTCGAAATTTACAATATTCAACTTTACATGGCAATATTTCTGCACAACTAAAAACCAAACTCAATGCGTTTATTCATATTAATATTGGCGAGAGAATTATAGTTTAAAATTTTATTCATTGATAGTGTATGGAATAATTCAAACAATAAGTATATGTATTTTCGTATGAGACAACGATGAATTTCCGTTTACGATTGCTTGCATTTATCAAAAGTCGAGAGAACAAGACAGTGACAAAGTGAAATGGCTATCTGTTGAGAAAAATTTCACACTAGAGAAAAGCCTCGAACTCTCTATCGCTCTTTTCAATGTAGGACAGGATAATCAAGTATCCTCTAGAGTGGTTGGAAAAAGAAAAATATTCTGACCTTACTCTGATAATTTTTTTTCTTTTCCTTTTGTTATTTTTATGGTGATCCCGTTTTTTATTATAGATTACATGATCACTGTGTTTAATATTTAATTTTTTCATTAATTTATTTTTTGAATTATTGTGAGGATTTTGTTTGATTGAAAGAAGTAAAAATCGGATTATGTAGATCCGATTGTACAATATGAAATGAATTCGTTAAAACAGCGTATAACCAAACTCGTTTCCATTTCTCCATTTCCTTCATTCAATATTCTATTTTTTTTTTTTCGGCTAAACCCATTGGGTTTTTGTTGTTGGGTCAAATCGCTTTGCCTTTTTCACTGATAGAAAATGACACTTAAATTTTGTCATAGGACTGGCGAGTAAAATCCAATATTGTCTGTGGAGAGTGAAAGATAATTTGATTATTCATTTAATTTATTTTTCAATTTATTTATTTGTGTTTCATTTATTCCTATTTTGTTTTATTGCCTTTTTATTTCTCTATTTTAATTTACAAATATTTTCGAATGGAATTAAATACTAAAAAATATTTGCGAAGGCTTAGAATTGTGGTACGACACATTTTTTTTTTGTTTTAACTTCTTTCTTTTCCCTTTACGATCGAAGAAGTTCTCTCTATAGCTCAATAGAGAGACATCAATGACCTACTTTACGTTTTTATGCGTTCAATCCAATAAAATTTTGGAGTTAGATGAAAAAGAGTCGCGCAAGATTGAGTCTGGTACTTGGAATGACTTGCCGAGGTGGCGAATGTATGAGTGCAAGAATTGAAATAGAAAAAAATTAAAAAAAGAAAAGACAACGTGGAGAGAATTATAAGATGAAAAAAAATTATGAGAAAAGAATAGAGAGAGTTTGCCGACAAACTTTAAGGAAAAATTCCTAATTGCAGTGCTAGCCCTACCATTAATTACGCATAGTTTCTTCCTCGAATTTTCCCTTTTTTCCATTTGTCATAAGTCGAAGAAAAAAAAAATTGTTGAAGCACAAAGCACAAATGTTGATGCAAATGAACAATGGAAAAAGAATTATCATTTATACTTCAGACGTATAACTTTTTTATTGTGATTGTAAATAAAATTATCAAGTGACTCTACAATATTTTTTTTTTTCACTGCTGAATATGAAATGATTTCTTTATTAAACTTAATATTTTTCTCATCGAGTATGTAATTATATTTCTATGTCTTTGTTTACGGATTTTCATTCTGTCTAACGTGCTATCTCATTAACAAACGTGCTCTGTTTCGAAAACGTAATAACTATACACATATTTGCCTAGAACTTGTTGACTGGCAGAATGCAAGAATGCTTCAAAGACTTCAAAGCACAAGAAGTTGGAAGAGTACTACTAATACTTTATATATGCATGCGAGAGTGAAAAAAGTAAAAGAATAAATTGCCTTGCACACAAATCTGAAGAAAAGAAAAAAAAAAGAACACATTTAACTACCAGTTTAATTTCTAAATAACTTGTAAAACCTTCAATGTGAAAAGGTTTAAAAACACCTTTAATTACTTTAATTTTTATACATACTTTTCAATTTATATTTAGCTATTTTTATCGAGTTGAATTGTAATTTTTTATAAATCAAGATTTAGTCTATTTCTCAATTTTTTTTTTCATTCTTATCTCGCAAGTCGTGAAAATTGACGAGTGACGATAAAAGAAGTCGTTGAATTTTCTTGGAAGATGTGCAACAGCTTTTTATGATTGTAATGTTGGGTCAGGAAACATTAATGTTGGTAGTTTGTAGGGAGGATTTTGAGGAGGGATAGCAATTGGTCCAGGGACAAGTCAATTGGTCGATGGGTCAAAAGTCCCCTGAGGGTAACGAAAAAAAAAAAAAAAAAACATACACACACCAGCACGTGCTTGTTTGACGAACCGCATGCACCTCCACTTCATGCCCACAAATTGGAATAATGTTATCGATAAATGCCTGACGTCATAAATTTTTTTTGCTGTTCAATACAACAAGTATCATAACTGCCAAATGAAAAAATTTTTAAAATAAAATTTTGATTACAATTGGATTATTCCCCACAATAATAGACTAATATGAATTATTAAAATATAATTTTACATAATTGATATTCAATAATTCATTGCGGTAATTCAAGTTTTTTTATATTAACTCTAATGTGTTTATTATTTATAATGATAATTATTTCATAAAGTTTCATTAATTAATTATACAAGTGGATGACTATTAATTAAAATCATTGATATACAAAATGATTGATATATCAAATGGAATAATTAATAGTATTCCTACATTTAATCGGAATTTATATGTGAAAACTGTATCCGTAAATATATTTAATTTACATCCCAAATTTAATTTATATAAATTAAAATTTATTCTAGATAAATCTGTCAATTAATTGATTCAGTATTTTTATTTTATTAATAAATTATCTGAAGTAATTTATTACTTGGAATTTATTGATGAAGAGCTATTTGATATGGTGAAATAGAACAAGATGGCAATAAAAAAAAATGAGTCAAGTGAGACTAAGTGAAGGAGAAGTTGAAGCTTAAGAAGGTTGGGTCATGAGGAAAAAAAAAACTCAACAGCTATGGAGAATATAAAGTGTGGAAAGAAGAAACGAGAGCAAATGTAGAGAGATAGGGGAAAGAAAAAGTGATAAGAATAAAAATATCAATAGATGTATATGTATATGTATACATGCTGATATTTATCTATATGTATGTATACACATACATGTATAATGTATATGTATATATTGATACGCGAGCTGGCGCGAAAAATTAATTTAAAGTCTCAGGATGTCTAGCACATATATTTAATCGCTTATAGCTATAAAACTTTTATGAATTCTTCAAACTTTTTCTTCCTTGTATATATGTATATGTGTTTTATTCGCAAGATTGCCGCTGTTTATATCGAAAATAAATTCGTCATTACTGCAATGATAACAAACTTGTGGAAGCGATAAAAATGAGAGTAGTTATTAGTAGAAATAAAATATTACATTGTATTTTTTTTTTAATTTTTCTTTATTATTTTTTTCTGGATTTTATTTGGAAGCTGCTGCTTGAAATAAGTACGTACACAAGGATATGATTTAGAAGTAATTAGGAAATAATTATTTTATGAAACTGAAAAGCTCGTTTATAGTTTAATAATAAACAGAAATTTTTTAATAGGTGATAAATTGTGAGGAAATTAATGGAAGTCGCGTATTAAAATTGAAACTATTTTTTTATTGATATCATTTTCAATGATGGACTGATAATTTCGTTATTGATAAAATAAAATGGATCATTAATTGAAATATACAGATTTATTAACTGATTGATAAATATTTAATGATACTTGATAAATAATTTTCAAAGTTTATTAATGAATACTATTATCAACAGTTGATTAATTTTTTTCTCAGTGTAGAATTGATTGTTAAATAATAATTAATTTTATGCTTAAAATATATATTTGTATTCGGTGGAAAATGATTGATAATAATTTGTATGAAGAACATATTTAATTTTATTCATGAATAAAATTGTTTTTTTAGGAAGTGAATATATTTTATGATATGGATATTTTTAGTATCTTGTTGAATATGAAATATTTATCTGGCTATTGTGATTTATTGTTTTGTGGTATTGAATATGAAATCAACAATTCACCACATTGAAATTGAAGATATATAGAAAATTATTATTGGCTTTTATGCATGAATATTTTTCGAATTAGTATTCCATTCATATTTCGAATATTTTTTTTTTTCAGTACAATAAATATTAATAGGAAATGGGATAAACTTGAGATGAAATAAAGTGAAATATAGTGGAAAAAATTCTATTTTTCGCCGATACACAGATACTGTAGACAATATTCTTTGTTCGGACACAAACAAAAAATGTTGCCGATCGATAAAATATATATGAGAAGCCGAGAAGGGATTCGAATTTCCGATCGCTATATGTACAAGTCTTAGATCGTAAATCCGGCTTTATAAAGCGTAAACCACGCGACGAAAAAGAATATGGAAGAAGAAAACTGTCTGTATGTATATACAGATATGTATAGGAATATATAGTAGAATAAGTGAAGTATAGAGAGGTTGGCAACGAAGTATCCTTGGAAAAATAAACATATATTTTTTTTTTTTGACGTGAGAGGATTTACCTCGTAGTAATATCTCACCGAACAGATTTTCACTCTCGCAAAAGAATAAAATTTTTTTAGCTATTTATAGATAAATATCTGTAGATTATTATTTTTATTTTTAGCATTTTATTATTGAAGAATTTTACAATTTATTTTTGTTTTATTAACATGACAATTGCTTGTGAAAATGTGTCGTCAGGAATTGAAGTGTCTTTTATTTTATTTTTATTCCAACTCAGCGTGAGATTGGTGCCGTGAATAAATTTTATTAGGTTAGAGAATGAATGTTGGAAAATTTGTATAAAATAAAAAAGTAAAAATCTATTCATCAAATGCAAATTGATTATTATTATTTCAATGGCTAAATGTGCTTCAGAATTAAAATAACCCCATGTGCTATATATATTTTTACAACGACCACAGACATAAAAGTGGCGTGTTAGCTGCACACTGCTCATCAAAATATTCCATCGGATTTTACTTCTACTTTCGAGAGGCGGATAGGAATAATTTATAATATATGTTTTTTTTTTATTCTTGTTTTTACAACGTATTCATTAATCAAAAATAAGTGTACATGTATAATAGTTGAATTTTATATTATGACATTCAATAAATTACGAGTGAATTTTATTTGAATTTGGAATTCATTTGTAGGAAAAATAAATATTTGTTTATAAAAAAAAAACAAAAAATAATATAGAAGAATAGTATTAAAGTATTGTTGATTAAATACTGTATTAATTAATATTCATAAAATTATTATTAAGTTTGAATTTTTTGTTCGCAATTTAGTTAACAATGTATATTTTAAAAAAAAGTTTTCATATTTTTTTCTTTTTCCTCATTATATTTTCTCAACGATAGGAAAATTCTGTTGGATTTCTTAAAGCTATAACAAACATTCTCATGGTTGTTATATCGAGTCACAGAATATATAATATATATGTATATATGTATGTATATATATATATACATAAGGTTCATTTTCTCTCTGGTGAGGTTCCTCAGAACTTTGTACCATGTTCCGGTAGCTCCTCTTGTTAAAATGTGCATAATTTTCTCTGTGGTTCTTTTTCTTTTTATCCTTCT
>JAQQBR010000002.1:6826633-6837918 GCA_030347285.1 Microctonus hyperodae
TATACATATATACACTCCTGTACTCACTTTGCTCTCACCACTATTTTCTCTGCTCCCTCAACAACGGAAACTCCCTGTAGCAAAGAACCAGCGGGTAGTCACGAATTATGAATGCACTCAGTTAAATTCAGTGATTGAATCTTTTTTTCAACAGCAACATTTGAATTTAAAAAAAAAAAACCTCAAACATGGATGACATTTATCATTTTTTACTTTCTGCATTACTTCTACTATTTTTCTCTCGAACAACATATTAAGTTTAATTAGATAACTATAAATGACATTTTAGTAGAAGCTTTTTAATTGGAAAATTATTTTTCCTCATATTGTACTGAATAAATAATGAATCCAGTTTAAATTTAATTTGCTTATCTATGTGGAGCGTGTTAAATGTTAATAGTTTGTGAAATGTTGTGTAAACTTTGAATTACCATCAAACTACTATACATCTACCAATAATAACCAATTAATCTAAACCCTTGTCACTTATACAGTCCAACTAAAGTCGAAATAATTCTCGGAAACAATGTTGACAAATGAAATAAAAGAAAAAAGTTATCGAATAAAATTGTTATGTTACGACAGCTTTTCAAGAAAACATAAAAAATTAATCTTTAGGTGATATCTAAAATCGATATTTGATATTATATCCCATTCAAACAATACATAACATTTGTCCTGACACGTAAATAGGATAAAAGGATGTCTTTTAGGGAGGATGAAAGTTGGGTCCTGTGGGATAACCCCGTTAGACGAAGGGGTGTTGAAGCGAATGTAATTCGCAAAATCCTATCTTCTGGTAATCTTGGTCCACATTCCACTAGGCCAGGTATAAGCACGAATCGAGCGAATCTGTGCGAGGTATATAAAGGAGAGTGGGCGATGAGACAGAGAAGAGAGAAGAGATAGATGATAGGGACGGAGAAATTTCACCGCAAGGTGGACTATAAGGTCAAGTGGATAATAGTAAACACGAATGCCTCTTATATTTCTCTCTTGTTTCATAGGTATCTACATGGTATTCATATTGCTATCGATACAATTGAAGCATTATCTCACTTAATATTTTATATTAAGGAATTCAAATTAATTATCATATTATTTTTGATTGTGAATTCAAGGAAGGTGTATTAATTATTTTGTAATAGGATGTAGCTGAATATATACTTCATTGTTTTCGTGCTCCACTTGAACTCAATTACCCAACATAATGCTGTTAAGTATAGGGATTAAATGTGGGGTATGAAATAATATTCAATTGTCATATAAATTATTATTTATGATACGAATTTATTGATTTTCTCCGTACTCCAATTTTTTTTTTGTGACGGGTTTTTTCTCTGGCGAATAGTTTTATGGATTAAATTTCACCCAGTTAGAACTTTTTTTGATCGCTGGTCGGAAAGCGAAAGGACAAAAAAATGATGAGAAAAAGAATTGCTGAGTGAAGAATCTATAAAAATATCAAGGCAGAAGTATACACATAGCAGAAGGGATATCAGACTAACACTTGAAATTGAGTTTAGTTCTCGAGACAGGTATAAGCCTACTGCTTTTAAGTTGCTCAATTAATAATGAAGTAAATGTAGAATAAAGCAGAAAGGAAAAAAGTGTAAAATTGTCGTGAAGCTTAAAAACAAAAGATGATGAAATTTAAGTGAGTGAGAACAAAGAGATGAGAGTTAAAAATAAAGAAAAAAAAAAGTATTTAGAGGTAATAATATTTAAAGCGATGCCGTGCAAAATTTTCTCACTTGTAATAATACCTTGATAATGTCAAGTCAACGTTTGGATTGTCGCCAAGAAATGAAAAAGCGAAAAAGTATTTTCTTAATATTGCAAAGTTTGAGAATTGTCGACTATTGGCTTAGTACCTACTTCTTGTTTTTATACATCTCTTTGAAGAGGTGTATTCATGACGGTGACATGTGCAAGATGGAAAATTGTGTGGAAAGGATTTTGAAACTATTGTTGCAATATTTAGTTAGAAAGTTTCATAAGGGAATTTCGAAGCAGGTAAATGAGTATTAGGATAAAACTTTATATTCTATACCACATGATTACTTGGATGTCCCCTCTTGGTTTTAGAACAGTTGATACCAAAGTGCAGGGTGATATAGGGGTGGATAAATGAGTTCGCCAAGTATTGTATGATGGAGGAAGAGCACTTGTGTAAAACCCTTTGAAGTTTTGTTTAGTGTTAAAAGGTTAGGGTGAAAAGTGTTTGAGGTCAATCGTCACACTTGAAATGTCCGATGGATGTCCACTTCAAGTTCTTCAATGTACGATATATCAATCTCATTGTTATGATAGAGAGCAGTTATTTCAATAGTTTGTTTTTTTATTCTTCTGTTGACTTGACGCACACAAACCTGAATAAAGTCAGCTTTGCCTGAAGGGTATAAGTTTGTTCAACAACATCTCATTTTTCCTACTCTTATTTTTCTCGATTTTTCATTTTATTTCAGTCCAGCATTCAATTCTTTTTAAAACAAAACATGAAGTAGTAAACTTAATTTTTTGATTTTTAGTTTTGTTTAGTTCTATATGTATTTATTTGTTTCATTTATTTTTATATTTTCGAGTAGACTTCAAGTACACTCCACAAGCTTATTCATTTATTTTTTTACTTTGTTTCCCCAAGTTCTAGAATCAGATGAAATTTCGATGTATAAGCTTGGATACGGAAAACTTGAGCTTGCGATATGGAGAGAAACAAAATTATTTATTTGTTTTAGTACATAGGCATTATTAAATTATTCAACAATTTTATGTCTAGTGAATACTCTTTGGATACTGTCCTATGCATCGTACACCACACATACATATTTATTTATGAATACTTACATAGTTTCGCATAAAATGTAAAATTGCATAGTGTCAACGAAGCACGCAAAAGAAATGTGAGAGAAAAAAAATGGAGATTGTGGCCTATAAAAATGCTGAGAATTTTACGATAAAAAAAAACAACTGCTTCAGTAATTTCACGTCATACAAATTGTTTAATATTTGTAATTTTATTTATTCTATAAATAATTATCTCGTTATAAATTCATATCTCGTTATTTGTTTAGTGTTAGAAAATGTCATAGTACGATGCACATATTTTATTAAAATTATTCTCTATTTAAATTGAATAAAAAAAATAACCAGCAAATTCTTTTTCATCGTCGGAGGAGGAATATTTTTGCAAAGGCCGGAAATCGATAGTTGCGAATTCATGCTTTTTATATTTGTTCAATATCGACATGGACTCTCTATCAATATCAACCATTCGTTTTTTCCATGGATATTCGTCCTTTTTATATTCCATTATAAATACATGTACATCTATATACATCTACAATTTTGTTTTTCTTTGAGGAAGTCACGTGAAACTTTTATATCATAATTGATTCAATAGTTTTATAATTTAATACAAAAATATTTCATAACTATTGTTCACATTATTTTTTTTTTTTTCGTTCTCGTTGACGTTATTAACTTTTCATGTGAGCAGTCATGCAAAAAGATTTTCTATTAAAAAACTGAAACGATTAAATTGACAACTGAAAGAAGATTTTTAATAAAGAAAAAATATATTTAAAGTTTTTCCATTAAGAATTATTCATTTAAAAGTATTCATTTAATTTAACAAGAATGACAAAGAAGAAAAAATATATTTTCTTCAATTTTATCATCATTATTCTAATTATATATTAAATAAGTAGTTTATATATACGTATAATATTAATGTAATTATTTGATATCACTCATGAAGTGATTTTACATGAGTTCACGATGGTTTAAACAGTTTGAGAGAACATTAATCTGCACTCATGTATTACCCATCAGCCTGAAGCACATGTTTACATCCAAATTACATGTTTGCAAGTAAATACCTAAATTTATAGCCTGACAACATTAACCTAATATTAAAATCACAAAATGCCAGCAATCTGTGCAATATTTTTAACATAAATTTTTTTTATCTCATATCATTATAAATATTAAATATAAAAAAAATATATTTTTACTTTGTGCTTTAACCGTAAACCAATAGTGAAATATAAATAATTCTTGACGTCAAAGAGATTTTATAATATGTTCACTGTTTTCTTTATGCTCTCACATCAAAGCAATGAAAAATCAAATTGAGAAAAAAATAAATAAAAAATAACAACGATATTTTAAAACCCTAGAGAAATAATCGTTACACATAAATGAATCAACGGTCTGATATCAAGATACAATCTTTTAACATCACCATTTCTAGATAAAAAGTAAAAAAGAAAAAAAAGTGAAAATAAATAACATTCACGTATAGCCTGCGGGAAATCTCTCGTTACATACATATACAAAAATCATTTTTATTCTGTCCTACATACCACCAGCAATTTTGTTGCTCTATTATACAATAAACCGTTGCAACTATTTCCATCTCACAATTTCACTCCTATCTTATTCTTATTTCATTCTCGTTTTCGTATACTAGCATCAACACAAGAAACATTTATTTATTCGCAAAGCTTGTCTCAACATATACCATTGCCCATTTGCCATTCCTCCAACCTGCCGTGATTGCAGTCGTGATGTGGCGGGAAAAGCGGAGTGAGAATATAATCCTGAATGTTTAATTGTCTCTGGAGAAACACTCGAGCCGTGTGCCCATCTCACTTCTCTCTATCTCGTCTCCTTTCTCTATCGGTATTTCATGGTTCAACGTTTATCCCTGTTGTCTATATCACCTTCATTCACGTATAGATATATAATATTGAAACTAACAATCATCAAGACACTTTGAGATTTAAACTAATTGGAATTTTAAATATTATACATTAACTAAAATCGTCATAATTGTAATCATTCCATTAATTTCATTCGTCAATTAAAATTCGAATTGAATTAACTTAAAAATGATTCGATTAAATAAATTATACGATATTTATATTAATGGTGAGAATGAAATATTCATTGTTAATTAAAGTTATAAAATTAAATGATATTAATATTTATATCATCATCAGAGTTGATGGTTTTGAAATACGTAAACAAAATAAAAAATATTTTCGAATGTATGATAGTATAAATTTATGTATATTTGATATTATTCAGTTATTCAGTTATTTAAATTTAAATTAAAGCATACAATTCAAATGTCTGACACTTACCCGCTGCCATTTCTCTCCACTAAAACAGTGTACTGTTGTTTGTCACCTTCAACTGAATGTCCTTGAGCTTTCAACCGGAAGTACTTTTGTTCTGTGCTCTTTCAGTGGTGCTTTCTTGCAATCGCTTTTTCGTTTATTCTCCGTCACTCTATCTTCGCTTTCACGCTTTTGTTATCTTTTTTAAGCAACTCACAAACCCACACACGTTTCTCTCAATTGTCTTGATGACGTTTCAATCTTCATACGTGTAAATGCTTTTTCTTTGATGAATTCTCGTCACATAGGATGTTCTTTTAGTTTTTAACATGTCCAACATTACTCTTATATTTTTCTATATATATAAATTTATATTTTTTTTTTCTTCACATACCCACATTCATGTTTTTGCACACACTTCACTTGTGATTCTTGTCTCGCAAGTTTCTCTCGTTCTGTTTGTTCGCGAGTTATCAGTACTGTATGTACGCGGGTTTATATGTGTGTGTGTACGTTTATACACACTACTTGTCGCGATACGAAGGAACTTTTCTGCCGTGGTGAAAAGTATGGTGGGAACAAATATATTGTAGAGAAGAAAAAAAATAAATCGATGAGAAGAAACGAAGTTTGCGTTATGGATTGAGTAGTGGCAAAAGGGAACGGTCGGATGATTAGAGGATTTATATATAAAAAGTAAAAGGAAAAAACAAATAAAAAAACATACAAGTTAACTGTTACGTGATCGATTGAGTATGTGGAAAATGAATTGTTGAATTTTCCATCATTCAAAAAATATCGCTTGGAATATTATTGAAATATTAAATACGAAAGTTCTTTTAGATTACTTTTAAATTTGTTATTTATTTCTTTTTTTTTTTTATTTTAATGTTTGGAGTTTAATGAAAAAAACGTATATAAATCTGAATGGCAGTAATTGGGTGATAAAAGCAGTGTGTAATGAAAAATGACGGAAGTTGAAAGAAAATAGAGCATTGACTGGTAATTGGTTTGAAGATGAAGTTGCATTTTATTTTATTTATTTTTTTTTTTTCGTATATAGCGTCGTCTATTTCATTCAAGATGGAGTATAAAAGCGAAGTAGTTACAGTCGAAAGAGTTTTGTTGCCACTGGATGTCTCTCCTAGTATACACATACATACATATATGTATTTTCATATGTGTACATACGCTAAAGAACAGAAACTCAAACTATATACATACATACATATATTTTTATAAGGGTAGCCCACATTGTGTACCACTAAACTCGTTTGAAAACTTCTAGCACTATTTTTCTCTGCTCTATGTCACTCTTTTTCCACCGCCACCACCACCACTGCTGTTACTACTGCTACCACCGCCTCTTCTTCTTCTCCTCGGCATCATTCGTCATTTCTCTTCACTTGTCCTCGTGTTAAGCTGCTGGCAAATTTTTTCCTTGCGTTTTTTATTTCCTTTTTACTTTTTTCGTATTTCCACCACGTCTCAATCGTTTTCTTTTCTACCACTTCTTCAGCTATTCCTCGTGTCTGCACCAATAACTTCTTTAATTCGTCTGTAATGAAAACAAAAAAACATTATTCAAATGAATAAATATATTAATCGATTATTAAATTATCATTTTTATTATTTCATTAAATTATATGACAAACTTTGACAAATTGACGTAGTTAGCTAAGTGGCTAAAATCAATTCTACATATGACGTGTAACATTCCGTCGAAAGCCATCGGAAAAACCACTGATTGACGTCTATCAATATATACTGTCACTATAAAATATATGGTACATTCATATATTTCACTCAATATGAATTCAATCCAAAGCAAAGGAAAACAAAAAAAAAATACAAAACTTTTTATTCATGAAGAAAAAAAAATTTTTCTTTCATTTATATCATTCCATTTATTCATTTATTTTTTTTTTATCCTAACTCAACTTATTATTAGATCAAGTCAATCGATCTTTATTACCTCCCTTTGTCCACAGTATTTAGTTAATCCTGGGTGAGTAAGGAACAAGTGTATACAGACCAGGTCGCAATATAGTGGCAGAATAACTTCTGTCAGTAGTACAAATCGATTAATGTCAGCCAGTCAAGCTCTCGATGAGTCACGTACTATTGTATGTCGTTATCCTAACTGTACAATTCTCCATCATGTTAGCTATGTTAACCATATACTCTATCACTAGTACTACAAATGTTCAATGGGATCTGTCGCGTAGTCTTCCAATATAAATTATGCCAATTATCAGATCGCTTTAATGTTCATCGCACGATTTCAATATTATACACTTCAGAAATGTGTTATATCCTCCAATAATACTCATTGATTATTTCATATTCAATTAAATATTTAATGTATATTACATGTAATAAACAAATATACAGTCGAATTCTTCAGTTAGTATCTCTATCATTTTTAAATAAACAACAATTATATTATTTCATTTGTAGTTAGCGCACCATTATCGATTTAATATGTATATAGAAGCGTATATAAACTCTAATACATATTGTCGCCATGCTTCGATTCATACGCATTATACACTATATACGAACGTTAATTACAAATATACTGTGATAAATGTTATAGTGTTTTAGTATTCATAAATGTTTCCAGCATTGGGAGTGAATCAAAATTTGTTATTTATTTGATTTGAAAATATATTCAGAGGGAAAATGCACTGTATAATTTTCATAATTATAGAGAGATGTTATGAATTTTACGATTATTAATATATTATTATTAATGTGAGGATAAAATTACAATGTAATTCGGGATTGCGTTTGGAATTAATACAGGTTTATAGTAGTTAACAAACATTTTGCTATTGTGAAGTGTCGAGGCGCATTAACCCACGAGATAATTCGCTGTATGAATTTCACTAATCACTTTATGGACTAGTGAATTCGTGCACTCAAAACCTCTGGTTTATATGTCTATGTATGTGTTATGTATGAATTTTACTCTGGCTTATTTTCTCATTTTCTCTATATTTCGTTCTCTTGCTTTGTCTATTTTACCATTTTTCTTTTGTGTTTTGCTTGGTTTCGCTTTCTACAGTGACGCTGTACTGTATTCTAATGCCAGAGGGGACTTGTAGCAGTTATTATTACAGCTCCCGCGGGTTCCACGATTAACAAGCGTGTAGCAAGTATGCGCTTTGTTTCTTCAATCTTCCACTTGAACATATATGCATCTACCAAAAAAAATTTTGGAAATACAGATAGTTATACATATATATTAATATCATTTGAATTTTTAAAATTGTTTCTGTTAAGTAATTTAAGTAATTGTTTTAATTTTTATTTTCCTTTTGCTTTTATTTATTTATTTATTTTTTGTAGATATTACAATTTCTCAACATCTGGGTAAAAAGCTTCGTCTAAAAACGTTTACTGTTTTACTTCTGTGGGGCTTTTTTTTTTTACTGTTTTTTTTATTTTTTCATTTGGTAGGAAAAAAATATTCGTAAAAAGTGTCAAAGAAAAGTCGTAAAAAAGTTGTTTAGTATATACAGAGTCGACATGGCGCCACACTGAATGTCTAGTGAATTATTGCTTGCTAAACGTAAAATTGAATTTCTGTCCGTCATTATTTTTTTTATTTTTCACAAAGTTCATGTCGATCTAATTTATACTATCGTTATTATTATTTTCATTGATATTAATATATAATTGTACAACTGCTCCCTTGTGCTCTCTGTAATTTTCATTATTGTCGTTATGTCACGATCAAAGAGTAAATTAATCAAAATTGTGTAGTTGATTTGAGGGTATGAGAATTTTGATGGCTCATCGGCTTTTGTCTCATCACGATAGAGACTCTACTTCCCTGTCATTGAATCGAATATTGAATCGAATCGAGCATTCGATGCCTTCTCTATCCTATTTTATCTCTTTGTTCTCATTCTCGTCCTTTCCTTGATTCATTTGCCTTCAATTCAATTCTAACCTATATAAACTTTATAGAAATTCTAGACCACGACATCTTTATTTTCAATCCAAGAAAATAGTTTTACCATACTTTTAACTGAAAATAAATTCTTAAGAATATTTTATTAAAAATATTTCCATCACTCATTTTATTTATTCATTTATGTAACGCTTTATATTTTACTTTACACTTCATCTAATTATTCTTCACATTCTTTTTTCATTTTATTTTTCACTTTTTTTCCATTCATTCATTCATTCGTTTTGGAGTGCTTTTAAGGGAATAAAAAATGAAGCAAGAATTGCAGTATGAGGATAGAGAGAACATTTACTAAATGGAGATAATATTATCAATGAAGTTAAATGTTAAATTGTTCTGGGAATTGTGTAGAATGACAACGATACAATAGGTCTACTGTTACTACTTTGTATATTTGTCCTCTGGTGTCGTTGTTGCTTGATGCTTATTATAAAAGAGAGCTTTTTCTTGTTTAACGACAACTACAATCTCATATATGCTGTATACATATGTACATTTATATAATACACATAGTCCACTTTACATTTACCAAAGCGACTTGTCGCCTTTCTCACTTTCAACAACGCAATGTTCGTGGTAATTATATGTCCATAGCTTGGGGCACAATTAAATAGTAGGAGTAAAATAATAACGAGGAAATTCAGAGTGTAACATTGAAAGATTATATATAATATAATAAATAATATATATAGTTTTTATTGATATTTACACATCTGATGAACTTGTTAAATAAATATTAAATATTAGAAATGTTTCGATGTTATTTATTTTTGATGTATTGTATTTTATTGACTTTTTTTTTTTATTGTGTTTTTTATTCTTTTTTGAGAGTTCAAATTCGGGAAAATTGTATTGTGAAAATCGACGCGACGATTTCAAAGTGTGAAAATCGGATGTTAGTTTCTCACGCTTGCACAATATTGGAGGTCGTGTGATGCTCGGGCAAGCGAAAAATAATGCCATAGAAAATTCCCGCGAGGCGAGTAATACTCTCTTTTACACCTTCACTCTATTTCTTGCTTCCTCTTTTTTACTCTCTTACTATATTACCTTTAGAACTTCATATAGAATTTCATGAGAGAGTAAGTAAAACTGTCAGGCAGTAAAAGCATTGTGCCAATGTCAAAAAGAGTATTACTGTTTTTAATAGATAATTCAACGTTCACATCACTTCAATGGCTTCTTTCAGAAGTGAAAGAAAATAATAAAAAAATGTCAGTCGAGTATATGCATATTATTTGGATGATATGTGAAAAATAAAATAAAAATTTGTATAAAAAAAAATTCAATCACATAAAATACATAGTAGAAAATAAAACTTTGAGTGTATGTCAGTGTTGTATAATTTTTTGTCATTTTATTCAAGAACAATCAAATATTTTGAAATGAATTTTTCTTCGTTTACTATTCATAGTTACTAAATTCCTCCCCTGAATGATGATGAAAAGATAAAAATTGTAATAAAAAAATTACAAGTGTAGAGATTGTGAATAAAAATGTGATTTTATTTGGTAGATTGGGACAAATGGAAAAAACAAGTCTAGACAAGTATAGTATGTGTGTGTATAACTATATATTGCAAGTGTGTCGTGAATATGTATAATGAAATATAAATTGATTTAGTTTGTTGAACATATACCGCACAACCTCCCGATCACTTTTTATTGAGAGCATTGAGTGATTGAAATAACGCTGAGAAAAAAAAATCCGGCATTTAATCAACTCTCGAGAAACTGAGGGAAAAAATAAATATAAAAATATACAGAAGTGTACGTGACGGACAAAAAAAATATATTTGTTTATTTATAGAAAAAAAACAAGAGAAAACAAAAAATACTTGCTGGTTGATAGAAAAATCTGCAGTGTCGCGAATGATTCTGTATGTATAGTGTGTGTAAATCGACACGTTTTAAAAAGTTCCTACGCTTTTATACACATCGCGCATTTGCATATGTGTATTTGGTAAATATATATTCGATATTCATCAAAAATATATGTGCAAAGTCCTTTTAAAAATCATACTACTGTCGTTGGTTCAATTAAAGTTTAGATGGGAAATTTTTAGTTGAACTAAAAATATATTTTGCTTTGTTATTCACAAGAAATAGGAAAAATAATAGTATAGATATTGAATAAAATGAAAAATGATGAGAAACAAAAGTGAATAAATAAATAAA
>JAQQBR010000002.1:6846486-6872415 GCA_030347285.1 Microctonus hyperodae
TTTTTTTTAAATTAAATATAACGTCAAGAGCGAGAATTGATGAAGAAATAAAATTTCTTTCTATTTTTTTTTATGGTTTGAAATGACTTGGGTGATCGTAACTATGAAGAAAAAAAAAATGATGTTGAAGCATTAAAGGAAAATGGTCGAATGTACTCTGTGGAGGCGCCGGAATGTCTTCGAATGGGAGTGCGACCGCCACGATTAATCATCCAATCTGTTTTCTCCTTCATTCTTTTTTTTCCTCTCTTTTTATATTTTATTTCTTCCTTTCTCGTGATAGTCTCATACAATTTTAACATTTACCACACATACTACGAGACAAAACCACAGATACTTACATCCATATATGTAACACCCAAACAACAATCTCAATTAATTTCTATACTCACATATTTGCCCACATGAAAGATACATCTTTCTGACAACATCATTTGTAAATAGCTTAAATAATTTATTCTATATGACGATAAATACCACATAAAGACAAATGGATTTCATGTAATTTAATAACTAAAATTAATTTCTCATTCGCACATTTATCAAATTAATAATTACATCTACATTTAATATTTCACTGTCATTATAAATTTCCACACTATCTACATTTTCATTTATGGATAAAATATAGTGTATTGTTATCAATCGATTAAATTTATTTTATACACAATATAATTTTCATACACAAATGTTCATAATCAATCTCTATTAAATACCAAATTAATCATCAGCAATTATTATCAATTAAATATAATGTTGAAAGTTATATTGAATCCGTTGAAATTATATTTTAAAGCTCTTGTGTATATTCAAATGAACTATCTATTATTTTGTATTCTATTTGTTAGTTTTACTGTGGAAAACGTGTTGGACACACTACAACAGAATATATATCTCTTAACCAACAATCCTCTAAGTGTACACACACAGGTTGTTGCAAATACCAGCCACGGACAAGCTTGCATGTCTGTGGTGTAGTCTGAGAATGCTATCTACGCCATTAACAGTCGCTGAATGTGCTTACCGTTTGGCTTTCCTCTACTACTACTACTACTACTAGCTGAGTCTGTTCTTTGTCTTCTCACACTTTAGGAGTAGTTGAGAGAATACACTGAATGTTGTTATCTAAAAGAGACAATAGAAGGAATGTGAAGTAGAGATAGAATTAAGAAAATGGATGATCGTTTTCAGTCAGTGTAAATAATTTAAAATTCAATCGAGCACACTTTATCTTAATGCTAACTGTATAGCTACTCATTTTCACTCAATTTTTCATCATTATTCAAGTTACTTGTCCATGATGGCATATTTTTTTTTAAATTACTTGCCTTTTTTTTATTATTTTTTTTAGATAGATTGATCACTTGATTGAGTGATTAAGGTCGGGATTTCGGAGACAGGAATAATATTATATAAAGGAAATTCTTAGTTTAGCACTCGATAAAATGGGAAAAAATATATATATATATATATATTAATGTTGAAATAGGAGATCATCAATGGATCAAGTTTACATTGCGAAAGACTATATATTTAGAATCTACTTCAATAAATAGGTAGAAAAAAATAGTCTTTCAACGCTGAAGTTAAGAGAGCAAATAGAAGAAAAAAAAGAAAAAAAATTATTATTACAGTAATAATATTTTTATAGCGATTTAATCTTATTTCTCTCGTTTTTGTTTTCCGTCTTTTTATTTTATTATTTATTGCCTGGAGTTTATTTTACAATCGAGTGCTTTGTTAATGTCTCAGTGTTGATTAATTTCCGTTGGCTTAACATTCTCAAGATTGTTAAAATTCTTTAATCAAATACCAGCGTGTCTAAGATTATTAATAATCTCTCTAAAAATCAATACGAAATTTAAATTAAATAAATATTATAAATTCCATGAATTTTTTAATTGATCATTTTGCAAATTTGTTTAATTATAGTATTTTATTGTGATAATAAAATGATAAAATATATTAATGAATATATTATTAGTATACTTATGTATAATCGCAAGTTTTCAAATGGCAAATAATTTTAATGATTCTCCATGGAGACATTTTCCTTGAGAGGCAAACATGCCATGTTGCAATTAGTTGCGCTGGGTAATACAGTTCTCTTGAAAGTCGCATGTTGAAAATTGGAGGTAGGGGTGTCACGTTAATCCGACAAAATACATTAGGAACCATCTGGCTTACATGAATATATTTATATACGTATATATTTTTGTCACCAATGAGTTTTGTATGTGTTTATATACCATTAGAGAGCTGAATTTATATTATATTATATTATGTTAAATTATATTAGAAGAAGGGAGTGAGTTTTATTATTTCTTTGGATTCTCTAGAGAGATTTTATTTGGATTTTTGGCAGAAAATATTTTATTATACCATAGTGAAAACATAAAATAAATCATTAATAAAATAAAGGATGGGAATAAATATTGAGATTGTTATTTAGGAATGAATTTTTTTGTTTTTATCTCATTTATTTTGTTGGAGCTTTATTAAACTTTGCCACGTATGGGACTTGGGAAAAAAAATATTATACTAAAAGTTTAGTGTAATAAATAATATTAATGACTAATAATTCAAAGAAAAATTGATGATAATGTATAGGAGGAAGAATGAATGTATGAACACGCAGCAGCAGCGGTTAAATACGAAATTTCTGCTGTGAATGAGGGAGAGAGATAAAGTGAATGGTTAAAAAGTTTTTTTAACATTATCGATTTAACTGAGTGCATCCACTGAACTTACGAGTGTTTGAAAAATAAAGAGTATTTTTTTTTTTTTTACACAATTGGAACAATATTTATTTATTTTTCTTTCATTCCCGACAGTGGTAACTGATTGAAATGCATTTTTCTATACATTCTGAAAATAGTTTTAAAGTTATGAATATATTTTTGTGTTTATATTACCCAGGTGAACATTCAAGTTTACAGGGAAAAATGACTTTTAAAGTTTAGGAATAAATGTGATTTACTATTTTTTGTCTACATATGTGGATGAAAATAGTAAAAATCAAACTGGGGTAAATTGCACTGAGGAAAAGAAAAAATGGAGCAATAGAAAAAAACTCATAGCTAGCAATATGGAACGTAAGTTATTTATTTGGCTGCTTTGCCATGAAAATGAATGTACACTGGCAGCATTTTGTTGGTTATTCATTGGGTTGAAACAAATTGGTAACAAATGTATCGTAAATTGACATGAATTCCAATTTATCGTTTCATCTTACTCTTATAAAACTAAAAAAAAAAATATATATACATATACGCATGATTTATTCACGAGATTTATTTGACACTTTTCTCGGGGAGAAAAAAAAAAGAAAAGTAAAAGAAATATATTTTCAACATAAATATTATTGACTTATGCGTATGAATTTTAATGTCAAAGCAAATGTAATTTGATATGCGCTGATGGACATCGAGCAAATATAATAAAAAATGTTTCAATGAGGTAGAGAGAGAGAAAGAGAGACAGAGTGAGGGTAGATTGCGGTTAAAAAATAGAGAGAAAAATTTCGTGATTTTGTTGAAGCCATGTGAGAAGTATGGTTGAACGACTCGTATCAATCATTTTTGATTCATATGGGATAAGCAGTCGCCATGATGCCAAGGGATTATCCCGGTGGATATCCGCAGGAAATGATGTTCACTCTATCGCTGCTAAAGCAGTTTGTCCTATCTGTCGATTGCTCATATAAACTTTCCCAGTGGAATAAAGAATTTTTACCCGGCCCTTAATTTTTTCACTTCCTTCTTTCGTCATTTATTACAACTGATATGAAACAAAAATATATATATTGAATATCATTTATTTATGTATTATACTTACATATTTATTTTTTTTATATTTTGTATTTATTCATTTGGTATTTTTTGTTTCAGACTGATTACAATCGACATCTTGAGCAGCTCATTGAGGAAACGGAGAATATATTAATTGATATATTGAGAACGAGACTGAATAAAGATTCTCTTCAACAGGTTATTCAATTACATAAACAGCTGGAAAATGTTCGAAATTTGTCAGATGGTAATAAAACATTTTTATTTTTTCGATTCGTTTTATAGTAAAGATTTTTATGTTTTGTTTGTCTTCATTATTCTTGTGATTTTTTTTTTCGTTATATCTCAGATGGAAATACTACGACAACAATGGCAGTGGAGACAAGAATATTTTTACGTCAAACTGAAGAACTTTTCAAGTTGATATCAACAATGAAAACAATGGAATGTTCATTGAGTGCAGACTTGACAGTGATTGAGAATAAACTTGAAAATTTATCTGAACTCGTGAAGCAAGACAATTGTCTTAATGCTGGAGGCAAATTTGAGTGGGTAGATAGTGTTTTGGTCAAGGTAATATTCATTTTATTTTTCATATTTACCTTTTGAAACTAAAAGCATTTCAAATATAAATTAATCGATCCACTTTGACGTGTTCATGTTACGGAATTGTATAAATAAAATAATTTATTTTTCAATTTATTTGATAGTGTTTGAAGGATGGAAGTTGGCTATTGATAGATCAAGTGAACTTGTGTAGTTCAGCAGTGTTGGATCGATTGAATGGATTGCTTGAACCTGGTGGCGTTTTAACAATTGGCGAAAGAGGTGTTGATAATGATGGAAATATTCATACAATTACGCCACACAAAAATTTCCGATTATTTTTAACAATGGATCCACGCTATGGTGAAATATCTAGGTGACTGATTATTTCATTTGATTCTTATTCCTTTTCACATTTTCATTTATATTTTATCAATGAAATATTTTTTATTTCAGGGCCATGAGAAATCGAGGAGTAGAAATATTTTTGCTTGATAAAAGTGATTTGGATGATATTAATACTCTTGATTTACGGTCAATGATGTTTGATTTAGGTTTAACACAAAATAATCATCAAGATACTCTGTTAAACATTCATCATGAGATACTGAGTAAAGGACTATGTGCAGATAAACTCAGCAGTATTCAACTGCTTCACTCAGCATTTTTGATTACTCAGCAAATATCAAGAGGATTCTCAGTTGAAAATGCATTCACAAATGCCTGCATTGATGTATATATTAAATCTAAATATATCTATCAGTCAGAGAATAAAGAACGGATAATGTCAATCATCAATATGAATATCAAAAAATATAATATTGATAAATCCATTGAACCAATTATCGATTTATCAGCAGCAACATTAAATATTCGAAATTTACAAGACAACGCTAAATTTTCAATGATTAAACAACAAGGTATTTTATTGATGGCAATATTGAATAAATTTTCAAGGAAAAATAGTATTGATGATACACCGATAACAACAACCAAATTTTTGAATGAATATTTCTATTCGAATAATATGAATGAAGATTATTATGAAGATGATGATAAAAATTATCTTGTTGCAAATATCGACGAATTATATCCATATTTATTGTATTTATTTTTCTTAAAATCATCTGTAGATGATGTAGAAATTCGAAAAATATGGCTGGAAGAATATATAAATCGCAATGAAATCGCCATGAGTGAAAAAGAAAAATTAGCTATCGAAGTAATGACAAAGAAAATTTTAATACATGCCAATGACTTGATATCACCTTCGCAGCCTTGGTATTCACATGCATTGTCCGCTAAACTAGAGGATGATCCTTTCAGTCGTGCGCTTTCAATATCAATGGCATTGCATTTGATATGCTTTAATGTTATTGATTTTCAAGTACCTCAATTGAAAAAATCGAAAAAAAATCTTTCTATCGAAGAATATTCATATGGATTATACCAAAATATTATAATGGAACATGACACTTATAATTTTCCGATTATAAATTATTTTTATCCATTTGTATTGAAAGTAAGTGAATGGCTGTCGAATTATGTCGAATCATTCGATCGACCATTTGATAGTACATCATTAATTTCATTCCGGATGCATATTCAATGGTTTAAACGATTCTACAAATTGGGAACAAGTTTGTGCATAGATGCATCTAATTCAAATGTCAACTTTGATAGTGAATATACCAAAACAACTTTATTAATGCATTACAAATGGTTACGAAATAATTTAATTAGAATAGAGTGGCCACACTCCCACGATGAATTATCACAAATAATGGCTAAGCTTGATCGACATCTATATGACCGATATGCTTTACGAAAACGTGCAAGACATGTTAAAAAATATCTTTTTGGTCCACCAATATTTAGAAACAATACAGTTGCTTCAAATTATGAACTACTTGCAAAGGATGACGATGTTTTTAATTTAATTTCATATTCTCATCGTGATTTTGAACGTAAATTAATATATTTACAAGCGGATGAAATTTTCCAATCAAGATCAGAAATCATAAAATTATGGGAAAATGTATTCAATAACTCAGGAGATAAAATTGATGATGAAGCAATATTGCGTGTTAATGAAATTACCAATCGTTCTTATTTACAAAATACATTTGATAAAATCTCACAAAGAAAGTCTGACGAATATGCAGTAAATACCAATTTATGGCCGCTTTATCAGTATATATATTATACTTTTATAAATAAATTACACAAACAATTGAATAATGATTGCAAAAATGATTCTAATGAAATTATTATTGATCGAAATATCATGGCAAAATTCACCGAAATGCCTTGCTTATCACCCAAGTTAATGGCTATTATGAATGTCATAGTAAAAACACCACAAACAGATCCACATTACAAAAATTTATTATCAGAATTATTTACTAATGTTGTATTGTATCGAGGAGCAGTATGGCAAAGCAAATATCTTTGTTATGAAGTTATTAAAAATATATTAGATGAATCACCGTTCGATGATTATCATAGTGAAATGAGTGATTATACGAATATTCTTAATTATTCAAATAATTCACCGATATTAACAAAAATACTTTCAAATATATTGATATCCGATAAACTAACAGAGAAAAACAATCAGTCAATAATGGCAATAGCTTCATTAAACTTGCACAAAGTGTATGTTAAACAGATAAATGTAATGAATCATATATTATGGCGTAATAGTATATCATTAAATTCGAAAGATTATAACTACATATTGAATGATAAAGAAGCATTATTGTCTTATGTAAGACCTTACTTGTCTGCAATTAATCGTGCGATAACAACTGAATCGGTAAAAATCGTTGGCTTTAATAAACCAATACAATCATCTAATGATTCACCACTAGATCCATCAAATGAACAAAGTCGTGATGAGGAAGAAAGAATTAATCGAGATTCTCAGAAATATTTTCGACAAATACAAAATACATTAACATTCCTCAATCATTATGACAATGATAATATTGATGATATTCGTCGAGGTTTAGGCTGGATTTACATGGGTTATCATCAATTATTACTTTTCACTCACTTGGATATTATGGATCCAATGGTAAAGAGAGAATTTAAAATCAAATATTATAGTGAAGATATTGAAGATTTAAAAATGTTCATTTATGCTAATAATTTGGACTCTCATATTCATGGCGATGATGGTTATATGTCTCGAACAGATAAAATGTCTATATCATTAATTGATGAAGCAAAAAAAGTTCTTGATACAATCAAATCTAAACATTCAGCGATTGCTATTCCAGATGGATACAGATGCAAAAATAATAGATACAGCTATTTTGCTAATGAAATTGCTGATATTCGACGTAATCCTTGCTTAACTCAAGTAATAGATCGTTGTGAATTTGTACTATTGAATATTGTGAATTACAGTTCGAGACCGCATGAACATTGGATACAAGATATGAATGAAGTTATTGATACGTTGAAAAATCATCGAGAAAGCTTGTGTCGATTATTTAAAATTTGGCAGAGTAAACATTTATCAGATTATTATGAATATGTTCTTCCATTATTAAATGCTGTTTGTTATATGATACATGGTGTTGATATAATAATAAACGAAGCTGTTTATAGTATTGCCAGAGAAAAAACTAATTTTGATTTAACATCAACGGCGGAATATTTTCTGCATAATTTGGTAAGATTTCCGACAATAGGGCCAAATCAAGAAGATATATTACAGCTCATTGATCTTTACACATCACAAAGTGGAAGGGAATTTATTGAAAGGAATCTTACTGATAAATTTTTCGCGACAGAATCACGTAATCAAATAATGCTGATGATGATAAAAAATGGACTTGCTGAATTATATAATTATATTAATTTAACAAAGCAAATATCGCCAGCAGTATGGACTGAATTGAATCAATTGCTCGTCGAAGTTGTTTTAATTTGGCGAAAACAACAAATTGAAAAGGAAAAAGCGGCTACTGAATCGGCAAGTTTATACAAAAATAAAGCAAATATTCATGGTGTGACTTTAACTGAAGAAGAGGAAATTGATGAACAATTGAAAAAACTATTTCCATCATCTCATGATAAAGATTTTTCAGATATTAGTGATGAGCCATCGCTCAACGAGAAAAAAATACCAGAAACCACTGAAAAGACTACTAATTCATATTTAAATTTAATTGATGAAGATGATATGCATGAAGTTTACAAACTTCATTCGTTAATTGTAAGATCTGCTGTGACAGCACCATGGATGAAAGCTATTGATTCACCAAAACGCAACTATATCGATCCATTACTCAGAAGATTCCAAACCTTTTCATTTCTTTTGCCTGAGTTAGACGAATCTCTCACGTCTAATTTATCAACAAATTTACATATGAGTTTTAATATGTTAACTACAATTGCCGCCTCAATGAATCGCGGAGAAACTTTTGCAATTGATGAAAATGATGTGAAAACACCTGAGAAACCCTACGATTTTTACAACAGCAGTAATATCGATAAAGTTAAACAATGTTTGCCTACTTTGGAAAAATTACTAGATAAAATTGAAATTTTCCTGGTTGAATGGCCCGAACATCCGACATTAAAATCAATTCATGAGATAATTCAACGTATTAATAAATTTGCTGTCACATCGCCTATCTCACGTTTCCTCACTGGCTTTGAATTGTTATTAACAAAAATGCGTGAATGGGAGGAAAATGCACACAGTGGTGTGAGTTTGTGTGAGTTTACCGCAACGTTGACACAACAAATAATTGATTGGCGGCGACTTGAACTTAATTGTTGGAATGATAGTCTCAATACTGCATTTGAAAAATTGAAAGCAAAAACATCAAAGTGGTGGTTTTTCCTTTATTCACTTGTTGAATCATACATAACAAAATCATCAATAAATGTTGATCATACTCCAGAATTATTCAGTTCAGAAACTATTCAAACTAATGAGATAGTATCGTCTGAAAAATTAATTGAACTGTTGGATATATTTATGAGCGAATCATCATTAGTTGAATATCAAGCGAGACTTGACTTGCTTCTAACTTTCCATTGTCATGTATTTCATTTAGAAATAAGTACAGAGAGAAATGAATTACTGGCAATATTCTGGAATATGTACAATTATTACAGCAAGTTTGTTGACGATGTGGAGAAGAAAATTGATTCAATCAAGGCGCCAATTCAGAAGAAATTACGTGACTTTGTCAAAATTGCGCGTTGGAATGACATTAATTACTGGTCTGTAAAAGAAACCGTTGAAAAAACACACAGGACACTACTGAAATTTATCAGAGAATATGAAAGTAATTTGAAAGAAAAAGCCGGTACATATTTATTGATAAAACCATCAAGTTATACCGCTGAAGCAAATAAAGGCGAATGGGATCGTTCGAAAGATCGAGACTATTCAATAAATCCACAAGACTTTGTAATATCTGAAAAGAAATTGAATGAAATAGACGTTCCATTTGCTGAGAAAAACGATCTTATATCACGTTTAAATAAAAATCTAAAAATTGCCACAAAATTGTGTACAAAAACAATTCTCATGTCCAGTTATCCTATACTTCGTATTGAGCTGGAACATCTCATTGAAGATTTCACCGATCGCAGCATTCAATTGAAAAATATGGATATTGATAGGACGTTACCAAAACCAAAACAAATAACTAATGCAAAGAGTATTCTGCAATTGAAAAAACGTGCACTCGCAGATTATTTCAAAACTTTGACCAACATTGGTGTTTCATATAGGCGAGGTATTCAAGCATGGCAGAATAGAAAAAGCGACGTATTAAATATGAAAATAATGCCGTTGGATGTTTCAACGACTATAAAAAAACTTGATAATCACAACAAAGCGGACAAACAAATGTTGGCACAATGGGACGGTTGTAACTCATATTATTACAAATCGTACATCAAATTACAAGCATTACACAATGCAATGGCAAAAGTACATACAGATTTAGGCCCACGAAATGTAGAACGCTGTCGTGGCTTCTCTACTCATATTATGCTATTGGCACATGAACAAAAACAACTTCTTGCCAATTCATTCACTGATTATATTCATCTTAGAAAGCAAATTACAGATTTATCTAATATTGATAATGGAAATGTTAGTCTTCCATGTCATGAAGACATTGACGCGTGTGCTGATTTGTTGAGAAAATTATTAACGTGTTTATTAACTGGATTGGAACAATTGGAATTATATTTGCACGCATGTCCCGAAGATGATGGTGATAATGTTGAGGAAAAATCAATTGTATTAGAGTCAAGCAATTCACCAATGATTAATGCTCACAAGGGCGATCCCGTATGGCAATCAGCGAATACACTAATGAAAGACGCAATCCAATCTGTGAAATTAATATTCCAAGAACACGACAAAATCTTTGATAATACATCAGTGCCATTGATACGTACATCAATGCATTTTAATTCATTGAAAAATAGCCGTGCAAATGTCGTTAAAGTTACATCAATGATTGAAAACTTTGCAGTAATGTTTGGTAAAGGTACAGAAAATTCTCATCCAATTTTAGAAACTGTTGAATTCCTTCAAAAACAAACCACTAGATGGGTTGACCAATTCGATTTGATAAAAGTATATGACAGTGGTCCAACACCTCAGTATGACAGTGATTTGAAAGATTTTAATATGAATATGAAAAATATTGTTGAAACATTATTACTTGTAATACAAAAAAAATATAAAGAAGCCGAAGCACAAAATGAAATTATTCATGATGAAGAGGAAAGCAAACAAGAAAATTTAGACGATGAGGAAGAAAATATAGAAATTGCGAAATTGGAGGAAAATGGTTTTAGACAAAAATTAGTCGATGCATTGAATAAAGACATTACGCAATTACAACTTGGTGAAATTAATACTATGTTGGAAAGTGTTTTAAAAATGACTCAAGCACTTGATCCATTATCAGCATCATTTTATAATTCATTACTATTAAAATGTCTTCCAATTTTGAAACAATATTTACTATTCATTCAATTTTATTTGAACGAACAAGTGGCGGCATTCAGGATAACATGTAAACTTTTATATATTCAATTGAATGTTTTTCTTGATCTCGCGACAAATGGCTTTTGCATACCGAAAGATCTTGATTTGGAGGATGGCGAAACGGATCCAGATGGCACTGAGCAAAGTAAAGATCAGGGTGGTATGGGTTTGGGTGACGGTGAAGGTAAAAAAGATGTTTCAGATAGAATTGAATCTGAGGATCAATTAGAAGATGCTCGACCAGCGGATGAAGAGAAAAAAGACGATGACAAAGATTGTAAAGAAGAGAATGGTGGTATAGATATGAGTGAAAATTTCGATGGAAAATTGCAAGACCTTGAGGACAATACAGATGATGAAAATGACGAAAAAAGTGATGATGAAGATAATAAAGATTTGGATAAAGAAATGGGTGATACGGAGAAAGGCGCGGATCAATTGGACAAAGAAATTTGGGGCGATGACGAGGAGGAGAATGAAACAGAGGAACAGAATGAGGATACAGATGAGCAAGGTAAAGGGGAACAAATTGGTGAGAAAGAATTGAGTGCAAAGGACAACTCGAAAAATCGAAATGACGATGAAAATGAAGATGAAGAAAATCATGACGAGGATGACAGAGAGCAGAGAAAAGAAATAAATGAAATGACTGAACCTGACTTTGATGACGATCAAATTAATCCGTATCATGGCAAACATGATCCGCAACCTGAACCTGAACCTATGGATTTACCAGAGGATTTAAATTTGGATGACGAGGGTAAAGAGGAAAATGGAGAACGTGAGGAAAATCCATTTGATATTGACGAAATGAAAGAGGCGATGCCACCGCCTGAGAAAGAAGAAATAAACGGTGATGATTTGGAAAAAGAAAAAGAAGAAAATGTAGATGATAATATGAATGAAGATTCAAGTGATGAGGAGGGTGACGGTCCAGCGACTGAAGACACGCAAATGAAAGATTTAGATGATGATGATGGTGAAAATAACGGCGAAGAACCTGAAGCATCAAATCAACAAGTTGTCGAACCGAAAACTGAGGAGGAAGAACAAAAATCAGATAAAGACAAAGACGAAAACAAATCTGGTGAAGAAGAAAAAGTTGGTCCCAGCACTGATGATCCAAGTAAAGAAATGGACTCGGCTGAACAGTCAGATTGTAAAGCAGATGGATCACGTGATAAAGTTGCAAATCAACCGGAACAAGACGAGAGGCAAGAAACTTCTGTTCAAAAAAATTGCGAAGAAGACGGTAATGATAAAGGTACGGGCCAAGCGCAATGCGAGCAACAAAATGAAGGTCACGTAGGCTCAGCAATGCAAAAAAATTCATCAGTACAACAGAAAAAACACGATGAAAGTACATTGGAAAAAAGAAAAAATCCTGGCGAGAGTGATGAGAATCGTGCATTAGTTGATGAGAAACAACCTAATAAAAAGAAGCAAAAAATTCATAATAGAAAAGAATTAACGGAGGCAGATGAGGAAAATTCTGAAGCTCCAGAACAAGATGAGGACGGTGATGTAGATATGTGTCAACATGTAAAAGACACGGAAAAATATGACAGTCATGCAATTGACGCTGCGACTGAGGAACAACTTAAAACTCAGCAAATTACGAATTCTGATGATGAAGAAGTGACTAAAGATGAGGATGAAGAAAAAATGGACATTGATATGCATGAAGATGAAGATAATATTGACGAAGAAGAAGTGAAACCAATAAATTCTGAAGCAATCCCAAAAGAAGATAAAGATGAGGAGAAACCCAAATCAAAATCCAAAGGTACAAATAATTTAGAAGATAATGCAAATATGGAAAATAAAGTTGAAGTTGAGGGGGAAAATGTTGCAACTATTGGTGCTGCAAGAGGATCGGAATCAGCATTTTATACAAATATTATAGATAATATAACTACAAGTTTGACACAAGTAGAACGTAAACGATTAGAAGTAGAGCAAATGTTGAGTCAATGGTTTTATGTACCATCAACAGTGGAAGCCTTAGCGGCATGGAATTGTTTGAGTGCAGTAACAGAAGGACCAGCAAGAGATTTATCGGAAAAATTACGGCTTGTATTGGAGCCAACTCAAGCAACCAGACTTAAAGGCGACTATAGAACTGGAAAGCGAATAAATATGCGTAAAATAATTCCCTATATTGCCAGTCAATTCAGGAAAGATAAAATTTGGTTAAGAAGAACCAAACCATCCAAACAAGATTATCAAATTATTTTAGCGTTAGATGACAGCAGTAGTATGGCAGATAATCATTCAAAAGAACTTGCATTTGAATCACTTTCATTGATCAGTAAAGCTATGGGTTATCTAGAAGTTGGACAACTTGGTGTTATTAGCTTTGGCGAATCGCCAAAGATTCTTCATCCATTGGGTGAACCATTTACTGAAGAAAGTGGATCAAGACTCATTCAAGAGATGCGTTTTGATCAGAAGAAAACTATGGTAGGTCAATTAGTTGACTTCACTGTTGATATGTTTGAGAATCAACAGAGTTCTACGGATAATGCTAAACTTCTCGTTGTATTATCTGATGGCCGAGGAATATTTTCTGAAGGTGACTACGTGAATCGCGCTGTAAGACGAGCAAAACTCGCCGATATCTTCTTAGTTTTCATCATTGTGGAAAATCCACAAAATAAGGTAATTTATAATGAAGTTTATAATTTATTTTTTAATTATTTACTCCTGTCATCAAGATATTTTATTTATTTTTTTTTTTCAGGATTCTATATTGGACATAAGAATGCCAGTGTTTGATAATGGAAAATTATTAGAAATTCGTCCATACATGGATAGTTTCCCATTCCCATTTTATATGATCCTGAGGGATATTAATGCATTGCCAGGAGTGTTGAGCGATGCTTTAAGACAGTGGTTCGAAGTGGTTGGAAAAATAGATACTTAAAAGATAAATCTTTACTTCGCATTATACGCTGTAAAATATTATTTAATACATATTTTTTTATCGATAAATAGTTTTTACTGCTGTATATTGTATGAATATTTATAACAATTAAGAATATTTTATTGTATCTAAATATTATTCATGTTTGTAAAATGATTTGTGTAATATGAGTTGAATTAATAATAAAGTACGTTACAAGCATTGCTGAAATTGTCATTTTTTATAGTACTACAAAAAATAAATATATAATAAATTAATGCACTTCAATATTCAAGTTTTAGAAATATAATTTTTTTTTTTAAATTTCGCTCACTATCTGCGCAGAACTTGACGCATGCGCGATGAATAGAGAATTTTTTTTATTCGTTTTCTTGTTCATTTCACAACATAACCTTAAAATATCGGCATTCACAATAACTCATATATTATTTCTCATGTAGTTGTTCGAATACATAGTTTTTTTATATTGTTGCGATACTATAAATAAACAATATGAATACATTATTAAATAATTTACGTAATACTCCATTTGTAATTAATAGTTTATTGAAAAATAGTAGCATGAGTATAGCAAGAGGATTCAAATCAGATCTAAAAATTAAATGGATTAGACCACAGAAATGTTCAGCAATATCGCCTGAAAAAAGTGGCGATGGTGGAATTACATATGATCTAAAGGAAACTGACCTTTTGCCTATGTTTGAAAAATGTAAAGAACTCGAAGAGTAAGTTATCACCATTGAATAAAAAAATATAATTGCTAATAATTACTTGACAATATATTTTAATATTGTATTCAAAAAATTGTTGATGTTTTTTGTCATTTTTATTCCAGCGCTGATGAATTTGTGAAGAAAATGTTTACTTTTGAATTTAATCATATATCAGAAATAGTTCAAAGAAAGAAGGATATTGCAACAGATCTAGTTAAACAACATCAATTTGATACGAAATCATTCGAAGTATCAAGTAATTAATTTCAATCAAAATTATCGTTTATAAAATAAAATAAAACTGCTGTATTAATTCATAATTTATTATCGACAATAATTAAATTATGATTCAATGTTTTTTTCAGTGGCTAAAATGACTACACACATTTTATGTTTGCAAGAATACATGGAGAGACACCCGAGAAATGGACATTATAAAAATATTTTGAAGGAATTAATTGATAGAAGAAAAAAACTATTATCAAAATTACGTAAATGGGATTATAAAAAATTTGAATGGTTACTTGAAAAATTAAATCTAACATTCAAACCATTTGTTCCTTTCGATCAGGTAAGAATCGAACGTAAAGCTTCGATGCGTAAATTGACGGCAAAACATTGCGACAAATTGAAACAGGATAAATTGGATGCTTATAAAGCCCAGCTTGAAAGTGAAAAAAAAAGTTTTTACAAAGAAAAATTTGAACAATTACAATTTATTAGAAATGAGGAAATAGCTTGTGGTGTACCGCCAACTGTAACTGAAGAAGAAATTGAAATTGCACGTAAACAAGCAGCTCAGTATCAATAAATAAATTATTAATCAAGTAAAGGATTTAATTTAGTATTCATTTTATTCAATATTTTTATTGTGTTATTTATTATTAATCATTCATTATTAACTACATTTTTATTATTCGTTATTAATTCATTATCTGATGATTTAATTTTTCCAAATAATGTTTTATATAAATTATTTTTAGTTTCTGACGACCATGTGTCGTTAATTGTAATTGGTGCCATGAAATTGACCAATTTATTGTGAATTTGACCATAACGTATTCTTCGTCCTTTAGTTTCCTTCGTGTTTATTTTTCTTTTCATTTTATTGCGCATATTTTGCAATTGAATCCATTGTTTGCTTAATTGAACGGGATCAGTGATATCCGCAGATTTATGTTGAATCAATTCCCGCAAAAGCTGATGATAAAAATCATCATCATCGTAAATTTCGGGATCATATTCTTTATTTCCTCTCTCATTATCTGTTGTTTCATTTTTATTTTTTTTTCCTATCACTTCATACTCTGACCGTTTCAATTGAGTTTTACGGATAACTTTCATTTTGTCATTTAATATAAATTCGATTTGTTTTACAATTGATTGATTTGTTCCTTTATTTATATTGCCAGAAGCTACTCGTGTTTTATCATTCCATAATTGTATCATAGAATTGCGATACGGAGTGTATTTTTCGTGATTGTATTTAAGAATTTTTTCATATTCTTTCAAAGTTTTTCTTTTTTTCTTTGGTGGTTCATCAGATTGTTCATTTGTTGTCGAACTTTTTTCATTATTCTCCTCGACTTTTTCCATTTCATCTTCAGTATCTGAACAAATTTCCTCATCCATCGGATCATTTTCTATCGATTCACTTTCATCATTATTTTTATTTTCCTTTTTAACTAGTAAATTCTTAGTCTCTGGATTATTCTTCAATAATTTATCCTGTACCTCCAACATATTGTCCAACAAATCCATCAATTTATTCGTAATTTGATTTTTACCTTTACTAAATTCTTCATGTGGTACGTATTCTTTATGTACATCAAATTGAGGTAATTTATTACTCGAAGCCAAACATTTTTGAAATTGAATTCTCATTTCTAATAAATTTTCCCATATTTTCAATTGCTCTCTTACACAATTACCCTTTTCTACATCATCTCGTGGATTATTTACAGTCATGTGTTTGAAATTTTTATCATCTTTACGATTTCTATACAAAGGGTTTTCATCGTCAACATCATCAGAATCGGATCCTTCGTTTTCATCATAACTTTCATTTTCTTCTTCGCCATCCTCTTCTTCATCATAATCGTCGTCAATATCATTTTCTTCCACTTCATCTTCTGACTCTCCAAATTCACCATCATCATTATCATCATCTTCATCTTCATCATTATCGCTACTATCACTTCCATAAATATCTTTTTTGCTAACTTTTTTTCCTCTATATCTGTAAAACACAATACAATTACAAAGTGTAAATTTATTATTCACTAAAGCAATTATCTACAAAAAATAGTAATATTATTTCAAGTATACCTATCATCAATTTCATCTAAAAGATCAATATTCTTTTTTCTAATTGATGAACTCGATGTGTTGAAAGCACGATCATCATCTGATTCAAATTCGTTGAATTGTTCAACAACTTTTGCTTTCGTTTCGTCTGCTTCATCATCAGAACCAAAATTTTTTGGCGCTACTGTAATTAAATCATGGATTTTATCAGCAAGACTGTGTTTTTTAACCTTTGTTGCCATTTTAAAAGTGATAATGAACAATAATATTCAAGAAAACATTACAAAGCACGTGTGTATACAAACATAACCTTTAAAAGTCTCTCAAGAAAAAAAAACTCTCAGGCCATTAAGTGCTTCCACTCTCGGCGAGAATGAGAACTAATTTCTTATGCGTGTGTGTGTGTACATATATATACGTTGCCTCGAATAAACTTTTTTTTTATATATTTTGCATATGTAAATAAAAATAACCATATACAAATATATTCAAAATTCTGGCATAATAATAATATTATACTATTGTATGTATAATTTTTTCCATTGATTTTAATTTTAAAATTCAGACAAGATAACAATTTTCTAATGCAATAGATTAAATTTGTATGTATATAATATTTAAGGATATATAAAATGAAATAGATGAAGGATATAAATGAATTTTCATTTGAATATAAATTCAACAAGTTTATTTCTTTGAACAATTGGCGTTATTTTAATATCAAAAATGAATCATACAACATGAGAATTATTAAGAAAAAAAAAAATAAAAAAGATATGAAAAATGTTCTAATAATTTCTTTGGAAGACATTTTTATTTTTTTCCCGAGAAGAAAATATTTTGTAAACTAATTATAACAGTAAGAAAATATCCACAAAGTAGAAAAATTAATCAGAAAAAAAATTGAAAAATAAATTTGAATGTAAAATTGAAAGGATGAATGTATTTATTTGTATTTACATATTGCTCTGCCCTACATTATTATTATCCGTTATCAAATATTTTAATGATCATGTTTCCAATTGAAATATTTATCTATAATTGTGCGATTTCATCATGAATATTTAATTTGTATCCAAAAGAAAAAAAAAACTATTTATATTTATTTTTATACATCAATCATGTTTTCGAGTTGGATAATGCTCGTGATATAAAATTGTGATAATTTTTATTGTTGCAGCCAATAAAACAATAAAAGCAAATAGGCCTATCAGCACAGGAAGACTGACTAACAATTTGACGAAATAATTATCACGTCGTAACCAAAACATATTAAAACCCATTTAAAATTGGTATTTATTAATCTCTTTTTATTTCTGAATGTATCTGAAGAAAAGAATTGAAAGAACCCCGAACAAAATCGAGAATTAAAATTCTATTAATAAATTTTCGATTGATGGTTTATAACAATGCTAATATAGTGTAATATCACAATGAAGATTTTTCGTCTTCTGGTTCCTTTTTTATCGGATGATTGCACTCCATCAACGCTGGATTCGCTACAGCAATTATGTTATCCCCTCGAGAAGCAATTACCTGTAAAACAAACAAAAAATTATTATATAAAAATAAACATAAAAATTCTCACCATAACAAAATTCCCTTAACTGGAACTAATTTTTCTATTGACTTACTTTCAAGTTAAAATCACTCTCTTTGTCCGTATTATCAGCTTCTAACTCGTTTATATCCTAATAAACCAGAGAACCAATAAATATATTATATTAAAAACATAAATTTTCTTTTCTTATAAATAAAATAAATAATACAATTTATTCTACACAACTAAAAATATATTAATAATTAAATCATCAACCAACACTAAACAAAATCACTAATATATAATAATAAATTCATTTTCATTATAAATTTCTTCATTAATAATATTCAAATAATGAATTAAAATTATTGTATAGTTTTATTAATATTGGTAATGTATATTAATTTCAAACTCACATGTAGAGATGATGATTCTTCATTTGAGAATGAAAACTGACTGTCTGTATCGCTAATTTCCTCGATGCTTGTTCCAAATACTCCGTTGTTACTCTTCTTCCTCCATACAGGACTGGAAAAATTACACAATATCTATCAAAATGACTATTCAAACTACAATACAAATATCTAACTGACAAATTTTCATTTCAAAATAAATATTGTCATGAATAATAAATATTATTAAATCAACCATTTGATATTCATATTCACCTTGATGATCCGTATCGCCTCAAAGTATTGTTGATATCCGCGGCAGTACATCGCAAGTCCAACTCGGCCTGGAACAGCGGACTGCTACAGACAGTACAAAGAAAACCCGGATAATCCACCCAATAAGAAGCACGCGAAGAAATAAATATCAAACGAGAAAGTAAATAAACATTCATTAGAATTTTAGAATAACAATTATTATATTGGATTTGTATTATTCAATATAAGTCAAATTTCATTTTGTTAAATTCAATCAAGTCATGAAGTATTTATTGATATTCATAGTATATATCTATTTGTTTTGCATTCTGATAATTTAACATGCATTCAAAAGTTAAATTAAATTCATTTACCCGCAAGACCCAAGAAATTATCTATATATCTCTGTTTTATATTAATTTAAATTAACCCCACCAATTAATCCTCACTCATGCAGACAGAAAAAAAACCAGCATATCACACATTTTTGTTTTTTTTTTGTTGTTGATATTCTATACTTGACCTTTTTTCCGAATTGTTTACGAGTGCAATTTTGATGAATTAGCGTGATGATGATTCTATATACAGATGTGTATATAATTGTTAATTTAGCGCGTGATTATTAATTTGTTTGATAATGCGTGTTAGTCCATGCGTTATCGCGCCAAGTCCATCATAGGCCGTGGGTGTAGAGTATAATGAGGATCATTTTCATATATTTTTCTTATCATTTGTATGTTTTTGAATTTGTTTTATTTTTTTGGACATGGCGTGCTAACCTGCGACGTGTCCTCACCCTCAGCATCCGGCTCAAGATGCCGTCGCTTTGCTCTATCAGATTCACACTCGTCACCATTTTCACCTCGTGGCCTTGTCATTGTCATACTGTAATTTAAAATTATTTACATGTCAAAAAAAATATCAATAACGGTCATTCAACAGCGCAAATAAATTAATCAATCAATCAATTAATTTAGCAATGTATAGTTAAATAATTGTATATAAATTTTTTTTTATTTTACAATTGACTTTTGGAATAATGATATCCAGAATCCCTGACGACACGTCGTGCTAATGGAAATAATTCATCACGTCGTGTAAGCAATGTTGGAACAAATCGGCATATTTGCGCTGCAGCTTCATTCACTGAGATTTCATGAAGTGTTAATGGTTTTTCTGGTTTTCTCTTACAGTCAAAACGTCCATAAATTGCCGCATATTTTCGTATTTCATCCATCCTTCGTGGATCATTGTCCGGCATTGCAATTACCAACTATGTTTGCAGCAACACATAAAAATAAAGAAAACAATGAATTTTATTAATTTGTTTTTCAAAGTTTTTATATATAATTTATTATATGTATACATGCATATTCATATGTAGAGTATGAATGTTTATAAATATACATATGAGTACAATGAAAAGAGAAAACATGTGTATGTATGCACAAGAAGAAAGATGAAATAAAAAAAATAAGAACAAGGAATATGTGCACGAGTTTATATACGTCGAGGTTGCAAGCACAAAAAAAAACAAGAACAGAGACGGATTGTATGTACATATATAAACAAAAATTTATATCGAGGTACATATATATATATACAGAGAGAGAGCGGCATTTATGTCTGATGTGGCAAATCTAATAAAAAAAAACCCCCAATCGACGCGACGGAGAAAAAGATAAAAAAATAAGAAAGTATATATTCGTATAAGACAAATATAAAACGATAAATACATACAGAGAAAAATGAATAAAAAGAAAATGAGAAAAGCGATTTCAACAAGAACTTAACGCTCAAGTTATGAAGAAGACAAGCATATATGATGGAAGCAAGTTTAAAAGATGCGATGAATGCAACGACACAACAGGACAACTATTTATTTTACCTCGAGGTTCTTGCAAATTTTCTTCTTTACATTGTGTGGCTTTGGATCCAATGGTCGCAGATTACCAGCAAGACGTTCAGCCGCGTCCGCCAATCGTTGCACTTGCGATGGCATAAGAGTAGGAGTCGTTTGTGTTGGACTTGGTGGTGCACCACCACCACCACCAGGACTTGGTGTTGTCCCACTGCCACATGATGATTCGCATGTACCGACCTAAAATAATACATAATTTTTATTGTCCTGTATTAAATGGAAATTCATTTTATAGAAGTAATTAATTAATTAATTAAATAAATAGGTGTAATTATTTTTTTTTGTACCTGCAATACTCCAGGACTGTGCGATGCCGAGTAGGTCATTGGAGTATTGGGACTGGGAGTGTGTCGAAAGGTCGTAGTAGCAGCTGGTGCAGCAACAATATTTGTTGCTGATGGTATTACAGGGCTTACACTACGACACGGCAATGGTGTTAAATGCACGTGGCTTGTAGCAAACGGTGTAATTGGACTTGTTGTTTGTGTAACTGTTGGAAATAATGTCGTTGTTTGCTGATGTGCGCGTGGACTTGCTGATGGAAATGTCGTGGCAGTTGTTGAATTTTTACTTGTTGTTGTCGTGTTCGTCGGCAATACTGGTGTTTGGAACAGCGCTAATCAAATAATAATTTATTTATTGCAAACGAAATATTGTTTATTTTTTTTTTGGTTTTTATAGAAAAAAAAAATAATTGATGTACAAATATTAATAATATATTTTTAATAATAAATAAATATACATACTAGGATTTGTAATCCATTCCTGCAGCGCTTTTTGCAATCGTCTTACGTGTAATGGTTTACTTGCCATACCAACTAATGCCATAATTTCAAGAAATTCTTCCTCTCCAGCATCACAAAGCTGCTGAACATCATCACCACCCATTTCTAATAAAGTATCATAGTATCCCAATAATGACGCACGTTGCATTACACGATACAGCTGTAATTCCGCTTCATTTTGTGGCACTGACGTTTGTACAACTGTAAAAAAATAAGAGGACAATTTTTCATTCTCATCTCGATTCACAAAATTTAAATAAAATCAACATTTAAAACTCATATTAAATCATTAATTAAATATGCCAGTTTACAAATAAAAAAGCAAACAAAAAATCATACAATCCTATATACATTTAATACATAGAATATATTTAACGGATTATAAATATGTATATAATATCGTTTTCCTCTTTAATTCCTCTACATTAATAAATATCCCAACACTTCTTCTATTCAACAATACATCCAATCAGTATAATTTCAGTCCCACTCCTCAATTGATCTCATAATTCTCATCAGATTTTTTTCCTCCTCTTTAACGACATGTCCATACATACAAAATTCATATGTTTACATAATACACGTATACATATCCATGAGTATGGATGTATGTGTATGTATATATATTAAATGTTAACTGTGGGTCCTGTGATGATGTGAATTGCCGCGCGACAGCACAAGAGCAAAGCGGCATCAACTGACGTGAGTGCAACGGCACTGCGTGCGCCGAGGACACGCAATTCTCTCTTCTTCGGTGGTGTCCGACTAGTTTCTTGCAAATTTCGAGGAACTGCGAGAAAAAGTAGCGCGTTTACCGCGCGGCGCGTCTCCCGCGTGCACACACGTAGCGCGTATAAATTAATACCAGAGAGAAAGAGAAGAAGGGATGAGAGAAGAAAGAAACGATCGCGATGGTACACAAGGGAAGAAAAAAAAAAGATGGGATAAAAATGTAAGAGGGAGAGAGAGAGAATGGAGTTATGGAAAAAAACTGGCCGACGGTCTTATTACTGAGCTCTTCAGGCTGCTCTCACGCTTATGTGCATTCAACGTTTATTCGTCTGTGTTCTCTCACTCGGATTTATATTCTCTTACTCACTTTTTCTGTTATTCTTTTCGTGTTCGAATGAGAGGAACATACATATGTGTATGTCTACATATATAAAATCGTCTCGCGAGAATTTTCTATACATATGTGTTATTATCAATGATTTAAAAATTATAAAACAATTAATAAATAATTTTAATAACTATTATTTTATTTATTGTATAGTATTTATGTATTTATATATTAATATTAATTTTAATATATAATTTTATGTTGATTTTAATTTTTATTTATTGATATTTATTTGTAGGATTAATTTGAATTGATTAGAATAATTTGATTCGAATTTATTTATTTGTTATTATTTGTTTTTATTTGATGATTATTTATTGGATTATTCAATTGAATATTTTGTGAGTTAAATTCAATTAGGATTCAGATGAAAAGTTTTATAATTAATTAGGCATATATGTATACAGGGATTTATATTTTATGCACAATGTTGATCGAGAATAATGAGATAAAATAAATTGGAATTCTTTGAAAGAATTCAATCTATGCAGTATTTAAAAATGAACGAACAAACGTTTCCATATATATACACACAAATGTTATATATACAATTATTTTATTTGTTTTTCTTTCAAAATCTCCTTTACCACCTCCAATCATCGATGCCATGCATTCTTTTTTCTTCTATTCCCGTGCGTATTTGCCATGTGATACCTGAATGATGCACGACTCATGTCCACTTGCTACTAGTCTTCCTTTATTTACATAACGACTTTTTTCTCACGACGTATTTTTGTTTTTGTCATTTAAGAAACGTGATATGAGAAAGAGAGAATAATAAAGGAGTCTATAAAATTTATTTTTCTTTTTTGTTTTTTATTTCTTTCTTTTATACACTGCACTCTGTCAACTGTGACGATGATGAGGATCATCATCATCAATATGATAACTCTGCTCACATTAAAATAAAGTTTGTGATGAGAGCTGATCATTGAAGAAGCATTTAGTGATTTAATAATGAAGAGAAATATAAAGACATCTTGAAATAAACATACATTTACATTTATTAAGTTATATTCTTGTATTATAATAAATATAAATTTATATATTTCATTTAAAGAATATAATTATTTGCAAATGGTTTTACATGTGCATTGATAATGTTCACAATAATCAATTAATTTTATACATATCCATGAATGGAAACATAACACAATTGCGACAATGATGAGAGGAAGAATAAATTATTTTTTGTCTGGTGTTCTGCTACGAAATATTATACTTTTTACATATGAATAATAAATGATAATATATATGTATATTCTTTGACTTTATGGTAGTGAGAACGTAATTTAAAGTTTTGAAAATTTTTGAATAGCATATTACAAAACCGTGTAAAGCAATTCTTCAAATTGAATATAGTGCGGAAATTCTCCTTTCAAATGTCATCTTCCCCTTTTCAAAACCTCAATCGTCCGAGATACACACATGTACATATATGTATAATAATCATACATTATATATCTACTATACACATATATACATGAAAAAAAAAATGAATTGTCATCTAATTAAAAACGCCATAATACTAATTAATTTTATTCTTTTCTTCTGTCTCGATTTATTTGTCAATGAAAACAAAACTCAAAAGAATTTGAAATTAAATTAAAAGCGCGTGTACAAACACGTTTTATTATTTTATACATTGCCGATTCATTGGCAATTTCCGGGTAAAGAGGAAATTTTTTTGTATGCATATATAAAAACAAAAAAAAAAAAGATGAGAAAAAAAATTTCTATTGGAAATGAGAGAACGCAGGACTATAAACGATGAAAAGACGATGATGGTAAAAATACGCGTGGGTGATTCGACCAGAGGAGAGTAGTGGGCTTTGATGATGATGATGATGATGATGATGGACGAAAAAAGAGAGGACACACATGAGTTGTAAAAGAGTGAGGGAAAGACGACAGAGGTTACGTTCTTTTCTTTTGTCCAATACTTTACCGGAGCTGGGCCGAGCTCTCTGCACTCATAGTAATATCCACATAAAAACGGGTCTAGTTTCTTAGCAGCAGCGGTCGTTCGCGCGCGGCGACCGTCGACGGCGGCGGTTAGTATTTTGCTTTTTGCACCCATTGTAATCAAGGAAGGGTTAGGTGAGTTTTTACTGATGGTTACCTCGCCCGCCCGGACAAAACACCGGGCAGATGGACTCAGTCCGTGGCTAGTGCTCTTCTTATACATGTACTTAATCTCCATCTTCCTCTCTCGCTATTATCGCTCCGTCGCTCTGTCTCATATTCGCGCGGGTTATTTACGTATTCTCCTATACATATGTATATACATACATATTATTATATGAACCAACCCCCATGCCTGTATACGTTCATTCTCTTTCTACTGTGTGCAGCTTATTTTTGTATACGACCGAATTACTCTCAGATCTATCCCCGCGCAATTTTTTTTTTCGCCGTTGAAGAATAAATAAATATATGTATGTATATATATTTACCCTAAGGAATATGGATATTTGTCCAACCCCGACTTGTAAAAATTTTTAAAGATAATTTCCGGTAGAAATGAATAAAAAAAAAGTTAATGTATGCAGAAAAAAATGAAAAAAAATTTTTTTTTAATGAAATAATCAATG
>JAQQBR010000002.1:6872515-6891646 GCA_030347285.1 Microctonus hyperodae
TTTGTCCAGAGTACACAAACGTAAAATGAAGGATAAATTAGAGATGAGAGGAGTAAAGAAAGATTTGAGGGAGTGAATTATATAAATATATGTACATACATGCATATACTTATAAAGTATTTATTCATATATAATATGAGAGGAATAATATTCTTGAGTACATAGACCGCAGCTGCAATCTACGCGTGGGTAGAGTTGGACATTTATTCAAAGATCTGTCAACAGGCATATATTATTTAATATAATAAACCCGCATATATGTGTGGATATATACATGCATATGCGAGTATATAAATATGCAAAATGTATGTGGGAATAATCGGTAAGCAAAAATAAAAATCAAATGCAACAGATAATAATTATTTTTTTTCTGCATATAAATATACAAAATGAAATCAGAGATAATTAAATGAATAAATTTTTATCTCGTATTTCAATTAATATTTTTTTTTTTATTTTGCTTATATAAAAGTTGAGTCTGTGGTATTCGACCAATTTTTTTCCTCCCCGTTATTTCGTTTATTATTACATATTTATTTCTTATTCATTCTTTTCGTAATTTTTTTGTTTCATATTCATCTTTTATTTTCCTTGAAATTTTTTCTTGGCATTTTTTTTTTTTTTCGTCTTTTTTACTACATAAAGAGATACTGGCGTTGAACGTCACAAAATCCACTACAGTACATATATATAATATATCGTTGTTTTTCGTGCTCACAAATACGTATACATATATTTGTATATAAGACGCAGAGTATAATGGCAAAAAGTGATCTTGCAATGGCCGCGAGCTGGGTGCTAACGAAAAACGAATCGTTTTTGCCAAGTCGTTATAGTTTTTGCGTATATTCACCAGAGTAGTCAGCGCTCAAGCAAAAGAGAAAAAGAAAGAAGTTATAGACGATGAAGATGATGGAAAAAAAAATCTTATAGTGAGAAAAACGTGGATAAAGAAATAAAAAAAATAAAAAAAAAAAGGTTGAGTCATCTCATTCCACTGCGAGGTAGATAGACCAAATCGCGCAAAAGAAAATAAATAATACGTTCACCATCAAAAGAACGTCTTTTAGTTTGATTCAACATTTTTATTTGTATACACACATTATCAACTCTTTCCTTCTCTTTCATTTCTTCACCTCTAATATATATATATATGTTCATATGTAGGTATATATACAGACGATTAACTTGAATAAGCTATATGATATGTTGTGATCGTGGTAGTTGTCGACAGGAGAAAGACAAAAAGAAAAAAAAATGATGTGATGCAAGGAGAAAAGAAATAAACATTCGTACATTTCTTTTTCCCGAAAATTTATGGAGCCAGTTTTTCTGATAAATCCACTCTCCTCTCCTCCTTACACACATGTATGTACAGTACATTATGTGTATATACATACTCGTGCAAATATGTATACAATGATTCACTTGGGGCATTCTCAACAATAAACAAGAATCAGCGATGTTGAAGAGAGTTTGAGATAGACAGAATGATAAAAACAAATCGACTTGAGTGTGTGTGCAATACAGGGAGAAAAATATTTTAAACGGTGGCTGCGAATGGTTATAGTGTATATATACAATTGGTGGCTTTGCTCACTTCTTTATATACTCAGCTCTATCTCTCCTTTCTCTTTGTTGATCCACCCAAGGAAGTGACAAGTAAATTACTGTTAGTAAATCAGACGCGAAACATGAGCCGGTCATTAGGACACTCTTTTGTCTTTCAACTCGATAAATTTATTTCAAATGATACTACTATATACATTCATTTACCATTTACATTCAGATAAATATTTTTTTTTATTTTTTTTTTTCCTTTAGTAAACGATTATGTTTTATAATTGATTTGTTTATTTATTTTTATTTATTTGAAAATAAATTGGAATTATACTCACGTGTTCCATTGGCATTGCGACTCAATATTTTTGATGTGCTTGTTTGATGTTGAACTGGAATACTTGATGAACTTGGTAAAACAACAATTGGACTTTGTCTCATGGAACCGGAAGTTAATGCAGATGCTGCGGCAACTGCTGCAATACTAGCGACACTACCAATTCCCATTGATTGTGAAGTGATTGATGTGGCAATTGGCACGTTTGTTGCTGTTGTTGTTGTAATTGTTGGCGATGGAGTTGTGACACCTCGTGCCGGCTGTTCACCACCACTACCACCACCACCACCACCGCCAATAATGTTGCTGCTGTTGCTATTACTATTACTACTGATACTACCCACTCGAGTCTCCATAATTTATTACTAACTAAATATTTTTATTCCCGCGTGCGGGCACAAACAATTAAAACCCAGTCCCATCCACCCTCAATATGCACATTCATAAAGGCTATATATAATTTAATTATTATTTAATTTTTTATTAATTTCATGTTCAATCAATCAAATAATTTCTCTTTGTAATTTTATTATCTGTTTATTTATTATCACATAGAAGCACGCACGCACAGGAAAGAAAAATTATACTAAACAAAAGAAAAACAAATAATATTTATAGACTTATCACACGTGCGGGAAAAATTGCAAAATTAAAAATAAAAAAAAATCAAACACACAAAAATAAAATAAAATTCTCGTGCTAAAATTGTTAAATAATTATTAAAATAACAATAAACCGTCAAAGAAAAAAAAATGATAATAAAAAAAAAACAAATTATTAATTACAATTCTTCTCGACTCATAATTCAATAAAATCTAATCGACAATGATATCAAGTTTAATGTGTAGAAAAAAAAAAATATACACAGCGTGCAAATGTATTTTTGATATCTTAATTTTTACACGAATTCAAATTTCAATTTCATTGCCCGCGATATTACGCACGCGCGCCGCCACTTTTTGATTACAACGTTGCCCGTGTATATTTATATTATTAATTCACTCGCAACGGCAACGAGACGATCCGTACGATAGCGTGCTACACATTGTTTGTTGAGTAAAGCGGGCCGTGAAAGCGCCCACCGGCACTCGGACACCGATTCCACTTCTCTATCTCTCTTACTCGTTCACTTCTATTTGCCCCACCTCATAATCCACCACTAGACGAACCGCTACCCCGCGCGCCAAATCCCTCTCTCTTAAACTGTCGCCACACCATGAACATCAACAGAAGACGGCACGAGACGAGACACATACACACAAGTCAGTCAACAGTAGATACCAGTCTTTACTGGCACAATATAAACATTTTACAAAATAAAAAAAAAATACATATAAAACGCGAATGAGAGAAAGAGAGAAAGTGATCTCCATCGTATGTCTCCATATATATATATATATATGCTCCACCCTGGAGTTTAATATAAAAAGAAACCCCCACCCTGACGTACATAGAGAGGCAAAATGACTGAAAGCAATTGGGAGGTGGGAATTTAGACGAGAAGTATGAGAGGAGAGAGGTGGTATTTTGTGTAAAAAGTGGCTTCCCTCCTTTAGTCGACTGCCCCACCCCTCGCAGCATGAGCCCACACAGAATTGTGCGACCCCTTTACCATCATCCATCGGCCACGGTGGTGTACATATATATGTATATGCATGTGTATATAAATATACGTGTGTGTAAAGGGGGATACAGGGGGTTGCACCGTCATTTTTGCAGCAACCATTCGCCTCTCCGCCTACCACTCTCTTTGTCCCTTTTTCTTTAGCACACTTTTTTTCGTATTGGACCCTCTTTTCTCGGTTCTCCGGGCACACACAGCTTTTCACTACCCTGCATCCATGTTTTTCTTCCATCTTTCGTCCACTATACTAGCTCTCATCGTTAATACATACTCCTACTGTATCTTTTCGTCCTTGTGTAATATATACCTCTTTTTTTTCTGTGGCCTCGTCACATTTCCACCCACTTTTTTCAATCAAAAACTTTTTCAACATTCCCCAACGATAACCACCCTTTCTATCTCCCCACTGCAGTTGTCCGCAATCGCTGTCACCGCCAATATAATCTGCCGCTGCTTTTATCAATCTTATTTTTATTCGGTGTGTTTGGTTGGGTGGGTGATTGTATGTATGTGTTTATGATTTTGCCATCACGAGTTTGCTTTCTATATTCAAACTCCCACTTATCTTCCACCCTACTGGATATTGCGATGCAGCGATGGTTCTTCATCTATTGGGAAGGTTAATGGAAGCTTCATCTAGAGCTGATGGGAGAGTTTGTGGATAAGGGTAGCGAAATAGAAAAGTATAAAGAGAGATGGACGGAGAAGTAAGATAAAAAATTCAAGTTTTTTTTTTATTTATTTCCAGCGACGTTGGAAAACACGACGCGAAATGGAAAGAGAATTTTCGCCAACGAACCGTTATATCGTGTTTGAAATTTTTTTGTTAGTAATATATAAACATATAGAGCGATTCATCGTGCACGACTAAAAGGGGGATGATGGCGGCAGGCACAAGGGGAAAAAAGCGCGCGGTATCTTTGTTTAAGAAGCTTCGTTATAGGACAAATTTTTTTTTTTTTTGATATATTTTATTTCTTCCCGATCCGATGCAATAATGCGTTCACACGCAAGAACGATCAACCATTTTGGTTATGGATCTTGTGTGTTTGTATGCGAGTGCTCGTAATGGAGAGAGCGAAAAAGAATAAAAAATTAAACAAAAAATTACATTTCGAAGGGACGAAGAATGTTAAAGTACATATATATGTATGTATGCGTCAAGTATGCAAATTTTTGAAGAGGTCTGAGAATTTAAGAAGGGAGATACACGAGATGAGAGAGGGGTTCTAGAAGGTGGATATAGTTTTTTGACCAACAACACCATGCGCACCGACGTCCTTTCGAGTCCGTGAGAAGGATGATAAAAAACGCGCTCAAGAGAGCGCCCCTTTTGCCACACACGGGAATGCCGCGTGTTTTACGTACCCTCAAGGGAACTTTATGCACGACATATATAAAACATGGTATGAGAATTAATAAGTATATAAATGGAAAATAAATTAAATGAACAAACACTAATCAATTTTGTTATTTTTTTTCCTTCTGTGTAAACTTTAATGATCACCAATAGTTTTTAAATGTAAAAACATATTACATAAAAAAAATCGTATATACGTATTTAAGTAGAGCTTAATTTATATATAAAATGCGAGTCTTTAGTACAAATAATACTTTGTTGCGGCCAGAAATGCATATTGTGTGTTGAATTAATTGCAAACACGCATTGTGATAACTTCAATTAATGAAACAATTAAAAAAAAAAAAATTAATGATATAAAAGAAAAAAAAAACGCGCATACACACAACTGGACTACGTATTTGATTTTATCACTGATGTGTATCAGTGATATTTTACGAATCAAAAATTACGAAGAGATGAAATTTAAAAATTAAAAAATAAATTAATAATTAATGTACGCATTATAAAATCGTTGTTATTCGTTGTACATATTATAGTTGTCCCACTATTATTGCCTTGAGATTGTTTTATATGTACCCAATAAATTTTGCCATCAATTACCTATATATTAACACTTGTTAAATAGCTTACAATTTTCATATTGTATATCACAAAATACATTATTAAAAAAAATATAAAAGTAATATTATGTAGCGATACTTTACCATTTAACACTCGTATAAACATTTTATTTTTTTATTATTATCTTTTGTTTTTCTCCGGAAGCAGAATTATTGCTTAGCAGCGATTTCTAAATTTTTATGCGCGTAAATATTGATTACTTTATTTTTCTTTGCATTTCTTCTTGTGTTTTTTATTTTTGTATTTAATTATGCTAGGTAGTTTTATATTATACGCAACCATATTCATACCAAATTGAATTTCCCACCTTTGATTCTTTCATCGGCGGTGATTCACCACCAACAAGCTCCTCATTTTGTCCGCTATCATCCAACGCGGCAGTAGTAGTTAATCCTTTAGATTCATTTATGACAGCGGAAACTTTATTGTAAATAAGAAATGGACGCGACAACGATTCACTTTTAACTTCATTTCTCGATTGATCATGGACTGATTGATCGTCGACATTTGTTGGCGATTGTGGCAAGGGTTCGGCTAGCTTTTGATCCGGCTGAATGCACGCAAAAAAATTTATCATTAACAAAAACTCGTCTTCGAAGATTTGAATTATATACATTTTTATATATATATGGGTATGCATTTTTTTTTAATTTAGATGGAATGAAAATAAATATGAAAAACAAAAAAAAAAGTAATTAAATAAATAATAATAAAAGAAAGAAAAAAAATTGTTGAGAAAACATACCGGCAAAGATGTCGCGGGTGATGGTGAATCGTCAGTATAATAAACTGTTCTTCTCGTACCAGGATGTCCAAGAGACAATGAATCGTTTTCCAAATCCGGTGGATCAACTTAACAAATAATAAATAAATGAATAAATAAATAAAAAAAAAATTGATAAATAATTCATATATTTTTTTTTTAAGAAAAGAAAAATGGATTTATTTATTATATACTTACGATTTGCTCGACGTTCGTCTGCGCTAATGTCTGAATCATCATTACCGCCCGATTCTGATTCATAAATTTTACTGTCTGATTGTTTTGTGTCCTCAGTCCATGAATGACGATTTTTATTGAGTAATTCTGATCCAGCTTTACGTACTCTATTAACAAGACTAGCGCCAAATCGTTTTTTCTTTGTAGAACAACTCTGTTTATTACGATAATACTCCATTATTTTTTCCTCAAGCTTTTCTTTTTGACGTGACAAATTATTTACTTGATCACGATACAATTTTTCTTCCATATGATAATGCTCTTTATCTTCAAGTGATCGTGTAAGAAGATCTTGATATTGATTTAATAATGCACTAACATGATCCATCAATGAACGTCTATTATTATCCAATCCTGAATTCATTTGCACCAACATCTCGCACCGTTGATTTATTTTACTTATTTGAAGCTCTAAATTTGCACAACGTTCATCTTTATTACTCAATTCACCTTGTAATTCTGTTATTTTTAAACTCAAACGATTTGTTTGAACTTTATTTTTGCAATGATCCTCTTGTAAATTACGATATTCAATTTTAACTTTTTCCGATGCAGTATATAAATTACGAAAATCATCCTTCAATTTCGAATGTTCACCACGTAAATTATTCAAACTCTTGACATTGGTCACAGTGGCTTCTTGTTCGGCCAATAAAAGTTTATTAGACGCCTCAAGTCTTTCACAAGTTTCACGTAATGTACGTGCATTATTTTTAATATCTCGTAAATTTGATTTTAATGTTTCACGCTCTTGCAATAAATTTTCATATTCATTATTCAATTGTTCATGCAATGATTGCAATGTCACTTGATCTTGTAATAATTGTTGATGCGCACGCTGTTGAATATCACGATCTTTTAATAATTCTTCTTTCTCCGCAACTAATTGTGAATTTGCTAATTGCAGAGCCGTGTGCTGTGCATTCAAAGACGTATTTTTCGATTGCAATGTCGTGACAGAGACTTGAAGTTTCGCTTGTTCCTCCAGGAGAACATCAGCAGTTGTTTGACTAGTATTTAATTTAATCTGCAATGAATCCATCTCTTTCTTCAAATTATCAATAATTTCTTGTAAATGTTCTTTCAGTGGTGCATCATCGTGATTTAAATTGTCATTTTCTGTTTCTCGTATATTTTCATTATTTTTTTGACTACTTTCAATATTGGCAATTAATTTATTTATGTGTTGAACAACTTCTGGAAGATTTACAAGTTTTTCAGAAATATTTTCTGGGGCAAGCGATAATAATGTCTCCACATTTAATCCCAATTTTTCCAATGCTGTTTGTAATTGTTGTGTATTCATTTTTTCTGCAATTAAATTTGATTGTAATGTCTCTAATGTCTCTTTATCGATTGCCGCACGTGAATCCAATTCTTTACTTGATCTTTCAATTTCTTGTAATCGTGTAATTTGTAATACAGAATTCTCAAATTCACGCTCAAGTTCACCAATTTTTTTCCCCAATAATTCAATTGTATTTGTTGATTTATCAAGTGCAACGTCCTTTTCTTCAATTAATTCACGGCATTTATGAACATCACGAATTGCATTGTCCTTATCTTTTTCTAATATTGATATTTTTGCCTCTAACTCTTGACATTTATTATCACGATCTTTTACCTTATTCTCCAATACATTCAACTCTTCCAATTTCTGATTAGCAATTTCTAATGAACGATCCAACTCATCAGCGCGTCTTTGAACGCTCTCCAATAATGATTGTACACGTTGTTTCTCCTCAATTGCCATTTCATAATTTTTTCCCATTTCAATTATTTTCGAGTGTTGTGATTGATAATCTTGCTGTTGACGATCAAATAATGTACGTTGATTTTTTAATGTATTTTGTAATTTTTTATTTTCTTCAAGGGCTTGTTTATAAACCGATTCCAAATTTGTATTTTGTTGCGATAATCTTTCAATATTATCATTTAACGATTCAACTTTTAATGATAATTTTTTCTTCTCTTTCTCCAAATCCAAAACGCGTGATGATGTTTCATGAAATGAATTTTCTTTTAATGAATCAATTAAGGCTGTTAATCGGCGATTTTCCAATTCCAATTTTAATGCGCGTGTTTGTGCATTGTTTGTCAATTGTTCAGATAAACGATTATCAGATGTTACAACTAATTCTTCAGATTCACTAACCGAACCAGCGCGCGCAGCCACATCATCTGCTGCTTTTTTTAATTTAACCAATTGTGCATTCTCCTCACACAACTCTTGATATTTTGCTTCATCTGCGGCCCGTTCTAACGCCATATTATTCAATAATTGCTTGTACTCAATTATTTTTTTCTCCAATTCACGCACTTTATTGGCACGCTGTCGTGTCGTGTTCAATTGTTGCTCCAACATTTCATGTGTGTCATTTAATGTACGATTATTATCCTGTAATTCTTCAATTCGTCGCTTAAGCGATTCAAGATCTTCGACTTTTTCACGATAACGTGCAACTTCCAATTCAAGTCGATCAGCTCGATCAGCACGTTCTGTTGCAGCGTCAAGTTCATCACGATAAGTCTTTGCTTGCCTTGCTTCACGTATTAATTCTTGATTTTCCTGTATCAATTTTTTTAATTCCATTCTATTATGCTCAAGTTCCTCTTTACACTCCACTAATGCTTCTGTTTTTTCATCCAATTCATTACGTTGCTTTCTTAATTTTGATTTTAAATCTGCAACTTCAACTGCATGGTGATGATGATTTTCTCCACCATCAGATTTATTTGTTAAATTTGTTCGCTGATTTTTATTATTAATATTGTCATTATCTTCACGTAGATTTACATCATTCACCGATGACATTTCATTTATTACTGATGGAGAAAATTTTTCATTATAAATATCACGCTCATGTCGTAAACGCATTAAAAATTCACCCGTAACATTTACAACAACATTTTGTGGAATGACAATATCGTGTGAATCAGTAATTTCTTTTATATGATTAACAAGACCCAATTGTGTATCTTGATCGAGAGTTGTTATTTTATGAATAAAATTTTGTTTGTTTGGACATTGCACAGCACAACCCAATAAAAGTATGAGTAAAAGTTTCATATCTTCAACATGAATTTCTGGTTCTTTACTGAGATTCACTGTATCTATAAATTTTATCACCAATAATCCCAATTTTTCATCATAAAATTGCTTAATATTCTCGACAATCATATTCAAATTCTTTGTTCTCGTAATAATATTACCGCAACTTGCAATAATACCATCGTGTTGAGGTTCAGGATCTCTAAATAACACATAAAATAAATTCCAACATTAAATTTGATAAATAATTATTTGTCTTCTGATTAAAACAAAAATATTGAATAATATAACAATTATTTTTCTTCAACTTACATCTGTAGGAAGACATTGTGTAAAAGTACACCATCTACCAAGTCCTTGTAACTAGTTAAGGCGTCAGGATCTTCAAGACAGCTGATGAACTAAAATAAAACATTATACATAGGACTCAAAATAAAATTAATTTGGAAAAAATAATGTAACTAATTATTTATTCGCTTACCCAAGTTACCAATGGTCCTGATAAAAAATCATCAATATCTGAAGACGCCATATTTGCACTTTCAATTACAATCCGTTGGATATTTACTAAGAATATGCACCATTGTTGTACCACATGATTTATTCTACACCAGTTTGCAATCTGACTGTATTTATTTTTATAAATTCATACAATATAAAATAAAGACAATCACTGCTTATAATTCATCATTATTTTCCTTTCTTACAAATGACTCGTTAAATATATAGTATTAAATAGTTATAACTCGCATTTTTGACATCAATAAACAACACCATAAAGGAAAATATGCAATTAGAGTTGCACAATGGTATATAGTTCAATCAGGATATTTCGTAAGCCGGTCATTCATTAAGGAATTAATTCCTATAAATAGATACTTTGTATCGTCATTTAAATTACGATAAACATGTGACAATATTCAAAAATAATTAATTCCATACCGCGTCATGACGCTATCAAATTAATTTGTAACTAATATTTCAATGTTGGCTATCTTCTAGCGAAAAACTATATACGCATATTATTAAACCACGACAATGTGATTATTATACATGCACATTGACTTTCGATTTTGTTCCATGGTCATTAGATCAGTTTAGGAATTTGTAGATGGCGCTTCGTTCTCATTTACTGCCCTGCAACAACACACACAGAACAAAAATGTGTGGCATTTTTTTTCTCCTATTTAGCAGCTATAACTGTATATAACCTACAAATATACATGTATCTATAATAATAAAATTACTTCGATTTGTATTTCAATGAATTCTAATAGATAGATATTTATTCACTAATATTGTACGAGAAATTTATGGTAATTGTATGAAATTATGGGATATGACATAATTACATAAATTATTGCGCAAATTTCCTCGTTGAGTTGATGCATTTTTTCTTACATCAGGTATTCCAGTTTATTTCGAAATATAAAATTTAATATTGATAATAAAGGTTACTACTTTATCGATAACAACATTACGCCATTTTGAATTTAAATGGAATACTTATATATGTATTAAAAGTGTGCATTATACAGTTTATGGTATTGCAGTTTTGTATGCATTAGGGTTTTGTAGTTTGTACTTATAATAAATATATTGGTTCAACATGCGGATAGAAACGTGTTATTTTTGTTCGTCCAGAATATATCCAGGACATGGAATTCAATTTGTTCGAAATGATTGTAAGGTAAGAAGATGAATTATCTTGAATAATTAATTTATTACTCTAATTATTTGATAATATGTCGGAATTATACCCACGTGGTTAGTATAGCATTAATTTTAGGTTATGTTTTGTGATATTAATGTTGAGAATATTTGTGTTTTGTTCAAGTGGATAATTTTAATTATTGGATTGTAGATATTCAGATTTTGCCGATCAAAATGTCATGCAGCATTTAAGAAGAAGAAAAATCCAAGGAAAACAAGATGGACAAAGGCATACAGAAAAACAGTTGGAAAAGAATTGGCTGTTGATCCAACATTTGAGTTTGAAAAACGACGAAATACTCCAGTGAAATACAATAGAGAATTATGGACGAAGACTGTGGAAGCTATGAAGAAAGTTGAGGCAATAAAACTAAAAAGAACAAATACACATCTTAGACAGAGGTTGCGGAAAGGAAAGATATTAGAACAAGAAAGGGATATAAAAGAGGTGCAGAGAGATTTATCCCTTATTAGATCTCCGGCAATTGGTCTCAAAGAAAGAAGGAAACTCGAAGATATGGAACAAGAAGATGAAAGAATGGAGGAATCAGATGTGGAAGAGGAAAAGATTGCAATTCAAAATTAATATTAGACATGTAAAGAAAATTTCTTACACGTTATTTATTTCGTCAATTTGCAGTCATTTCATTGTTAGCGATCACTTGAAGAATGACAATTATTGTCAGAGAATTGTTTTAACCAACTGTTGATTGAATCTTATATAACTATCATTAGGATGTAATATTCGAATAAATACATAATGAAATAAAAAAAATATCTAATTGTATTAATTCAATAATACTAAATTATAAATGTACGTATACATAATTAATGTAAAATAAACAAAACGTGGGAATTACACAACTACAGATAGTCGTAAATAACCAGGATTGTAGCCATTTCCAAAATTATTTTGCATTTCAAATCAATAACTAGTTGCTGATTTATTTCTCGATTTTATTAGCTTTCATATCCATTCACTCATAAACGAATTTATATAGTTAGAAATTTTATTTTTCAACTATTAATTCTGTCGGTAAGTAGAATTGATAAATGGTGAATATTGAGGTTAGGATTTGACTTGAGTTTATTCATTAAACTAACTAAAATGCAAGTATGTAAATATTAATTTGTTTTTAGTCGAGCGTCCTAAAACATGACGTTTTACGGACTCAATATAGGCCGTAAAGTGGCACTTTTTGTACGCATTTATTTTTTTCGGCCGCATTCCTTTTGTTCGGTCGCTTTTACGCAATATTGACAGAAATAAAGTTTGTCGGTAAACGGTGTAGGAACGCAACCTTCTTTTGTTTTATGAGTAAACAGAATTTCGTAGGCTAGTGTCACAATAATTAATAACATTTTTTAATTATTTCTTCCGTAAAATGTCATGCTTTGAGACACTCGCCTAAAAAATTGTGTGTACCACGGCCGTATGATCTTTTCTTGCCTCATCCGAATTTGCTAAGCCTCGGCAGCAAATTTTAGAATCGGTCATAAATGATTAACTTCCCGGCCTTGGTGCACACTGCACAAATACTATTGTTGCCGCTACATACATGGGAGCGCTATGCATCAAGTTGTAAAGAAATCAACTGAGTTGTGACAACATTTTAATTAGTTGAATATCAAAGTGACCAACACACCCATCGAGAAAACACCACTCATTACACAGAGCAATTTTGAAACCAATTTAGTCAATCCGATTATTCGTTCGAATAATTTTCGATGAACCAATATAAATCAACATAACCTCTACAGGATATATTGACAATTTAATAATTTTATAGTAAAAAAATATTCACTTGAAGATAATATTTTTCTCTAAAAGAATGGCTGTGGTATTTGGTATAATTTTAATCGTCTTTGTCCTTGTTATTGTGGCATTGTTGGTGAAACATTTTTTTTTCCGGCAACCTCTGAAAAATGTTGAAGGAAAACATGTTGTAGTAAGTGTCGTTTTATTATTTTCTAAACATAATTGAAATTTTTTATTTTTTCTCAGTAATTATCCAAGACTAATTATTTTACATGAATTTATAAATTGTATAACAGGTAACCGGTGGCTCAAGTGGAATTGGAAAATCTGTTGCTGTATTGGCCGCTAAAAATGGTGCTCATGTAACAATAATAGCGCGTAATATTCAAAATCTCGAGAAAGCGCGCGATGAAATAATAAACGCATGTAAAAATAGAGATGTCCAAAAAGTTAGTTATCTCTCGATGAATCTCGCTGATAATTATGAATCGGTAGAAAGAGCATTGTTGGATGTGGAAAAGTCTGTAGGTCCGATATACATGCTCGTCAATTGTGCGGGAACAGCAATTTGTAGTAAAATTGAGGATACAACCACAGAAAATTTAAAATGGATGACAAATTTAAATTTCATTGGTACTTATCATTGTATTAAAGCAGTTGTTCCACGAATGAAAAATGCAAATGATGGTATTATCGTTATAACATCATCATTAGGAGCACTTTCTGGTAAATGATGTTAAGAATATGAAATAATTTTATTTAGCTTTAATTTTTTTATGAAATTCTATTAATTATTTTTATCTTTTCTTTGTTACCAGGAATATTTGGTTTATCAGCTTATTGCAGTACAAAATTTGCACTTCGGGGATTGGCTGAGAGTCTCGCAATGGAATTAAATATTCATAATATTTCTGTGACATTAAGTATGCCACCAGATACTGATACTCCCGGATTTGCAATTGAGGAACTGAGTAAACCATTAGAAACAAAATTGATATCAGGTTCTGCGGGTTTAGTTCATCCGGATGTTGTGGCAAAACAATTATTTGAGGATGCATTAGCAGGAAGATTTTATTCAACAGTTGGCTTTGAAAGTTTTATATTAAGCAATCTCTGCGCTGGTTTTTCGCCCTTTTCATCATTCAGTGAATTAATTTTACAATCGATATTAATGGGCCCATTGAGACTTGTTGGTGCTGCTTATCTTGCATCATTCCAAAGAATTATTCGTAATACTATGAAAACCCGAAATGAAAATAAAAAATCGGAATGAATTATGTTTGTAACATTTTTTTTTGTGTTCATTTCCATGTGATATTTTGAAAATTCTAAATAAAAATACTTGAAGAAATGTATATCCATATGTTTTTTTTTATATACACATATACATTTATGTGTTTTCATTTTATTATTTTTTTTATTTAATAAAATTTCATTGTTTTATGAAGGGTAAAAATTAAATAATCAACGGTTTGGCTTACTTTTATTTAGTATCCCGTAAGTTTCATAAGTATAATGTTCTTTCATTTAAGCATTATGTTTCTTACACACATAGAACGGGTAATCAGTTCGTCATTCTTCACATTTTCCTTTTTTTTCATCATTTTTTTGTTAATTATTTATCTTTTTTTCGCTTTTTTCCCTTCCCCACAATTATCTTAAAACGAAACAATTATTGATACACATAAAAGAACATTTACACATGCCTTTTGTCTTTATTTTTCGTCGTTTCAATAAAAAAATATTAAATAAATCGAATCTACCTCGTGCACAATCGCTCGTTGAAGCGTTTTTTTTTCTTTTATTATTTTATTCAAGATCACTTGGAAAACTGTAAAAAAAGTTGACACGGTCATGATCCGGAATTCGTGCGCAAAAAGTGCCCAAGAGGTAGAATAAGTATAATAATGTATATATAAAAAAAAAAACAAATTCATTCATCTCAATGAAACGAGGCTTAACATTTTTTTTTACTCTGCACATACAAATAATACTGTTAATGAAGTGGATTTTTTTTCTCTTTCTTTTCACCTTAATTGCGAGTTTATATTCATCAACGTCTTTTCGTAAAATTTCTTCATGCTTTTCTTTTTTTTTTTATTTACGTTCACTCGCGCACTCTCAAGCATTATTATATTCTCTCATTCATACATTTTAAAATTCACTCTTGCTCGCACAAAGACTTACATACACACACATTTGCATAAAATTATCATTCACAGAAATTCAGTTGTATGGTATATATATCTTGCTCACATGACTATATATAAACATCATCTCGCGGATTTGACAATTGCAAAATTCTATTAATCTTGAATGTTTAAAAAAATCCGCGAGACAAGGCATATGATTTTTGAGGTTTTAATTTTTTTATTTCCCCATTTACCTTAATAATAAATGTTTTTTTTTCTTTTTTAATCAATTAAATCATTTCTTTGTCCGCTTATTCGCTCGCTCGACAAACTTGAAATATAATTTATTTCATTCACTTTTCTTCACAGTTCTTTTTATACGATGTTAATATATTTATATTAATAATAATTAATATTATTATTATTATTATACATTTATATATGTATACATATATTATATATAATAATAATTTTCTTTCGTCGAACGTTCGAATTAGTAGACCGCATTGTGTCTTATTTTGAGAAGACATTATTAGACCAATCGCTATGAAAACATAATCTTTATTTATCCCTGGACGTGATGCAGAGTTGTTATTAATCCCTCATGTAATAAGTGTCTGTGTTTGTGTATGTGTTTTAGTAAGTATACATATAAATATAAATGTATATAGGTATTACCTCAAAGCTTGACGGTGCATATGATCTTTTTTTATTTATTTAATTATTTTTCTGTGTTATTGAATACACTCTGAAGCATTTTTGAGCTTCCTTTTTTTTTATTGGACATCAATTCGACGCATTCTCGTAGAGAAGCAAAATTCACAGATGAAGATACGTCGATATATATTTTATTTGTTATTAATTAAGATGCTGAGAAATTTTTATGGATGAATTTAATTTAGAAATTAATTATTTGATGAATGAAAAAAAAAAAAAGTTATCATTTTAAATTATCCTTGTATAAGAAAAAAAATTTTTTTTTCTTCTCCTTTCACTATATTTCATTCGACGTATTATCATTTTGAGCATTCGAGCATGCGTCGAAGAGCGCGTGACATAGATAAGATGGATTGTGAAGAGATATTGAATACTTAATGGAAAAAAAAATAAAAAAAAATCACAATGAAAAAAAAGAGAATAAAAAAAATTCGTAAATAAGAGAAACGTTTTAGAGCGGAATTTCTCATATTTTAACAATTTTTTTCATTCATTCTTTTTTTTCTTTTTTCGTTCCTGCAGTTTTGTATTATGATATAAATTAAAAATGACAATTTAATAACTACTTTTTAGACATTGGTACAAAAATTCAATGCTGCTACAATACCCTAGACAAATTTGTTTATGTATATATATATGTTTTTAAATAAATATATATACATAAATTGTTTTCCTTTTTTTTTCTTTTTTCTTTGTTTTTTCCTTTTTTTTTGTTATATTTTATTTAATATAATAAAAGGAGTGACGAGGACATAATTTAATTTAGAACTTCCGTGTTCGTTCTCATGTGGCAAACAAGCGACATTTCCGTTTTGTATTTTTTTTTTCTAGCTCAAGGTAAAAACAGATTTTTTTTTATTGCGCCGTTGGTTTTGTGCTTTCTTCAAATAGACCCGTCACTAAAGCAAATCGATTTTTTACTGATCGGAACAAATGGAGCACATCATCATGAGACTTGTCAGTGTCACGCGGCCACGTGAGAAAGAAAAGATGAAAAACCGACAAAAAAATACGATACATATAAATAAAAATAAGAGAAGAAATGACAATAATGGATCGAAAGAATGAAAAAAAAAAATTGTCTAACATTTTTATATTTATATATATGTATATATATATGTCCAGGTCACCCCTTTTTTACATTGAAGTGCGTCATTCGACCAACGCCATCATCAGCGTCAATCCAACGAACTTAATTTTTGTTTTTTATTTAATTATTCATTGATTTATTATTAATATTTATTTATTCTTATTTTCTTCAAATCTGTCAAATTTTTCAGCACTGCCATTATCGTTGATTAATTATTATTTATCGGACAATATTCACTTAGCAATTGTGTGTTATTTTTTCATGTTCAATATTTTTTTTTTATTTCTCATTGCCTAAAGTTATTTTTCCTTAAGACTTAATTACTATGCGTTAATAATATAATAAAGTGTTATGTTCTAGCAAGTGTGGCCTGCCCGTGCTATCCTCAGTCGAATTATTCATTTATTTATAATATTCATCTTTAAATCATCATTCGAATATAATCTTTCATAAACGAAATAAAAAAAAATTTTTATCTCATAATTTTTGTTTTTTTTTGCATAATATTAATTCTTTATTTTTCTGACACATTTCAGTGAATTAATGAGTTTTATTCATCATGAATTTGAGCAAAAAATCGTTGTCAGCAAATTTGTATTAAATAAAATATTTCTGATGGACTTTGAGTAAGAATTATGTAATTAAATTAAATAAAAAATACATTTCTATTATAGTTGCAATAAAATACTTGTAATAAAAATTTTTTCTACTCTTCTGAATGATTGATATAATTTCTAAATCACGTGTCTATATAATCGTCACCAGTTAGCACAGGCGGCCAGACATAATAATATATTTTTCCATTTTATTTTCAATATATTGTATTTATTTTTTTATTTCCCCGAATTTTAATGTATGTGTAGTGTTTGTGTACCATTTTTTTTTTATTTAAATACGATTCAGAAATTACACAGTAACGTTAGTTTAAATGTAACACGTATGGCATATCATATAATTAACGTTACGTATTTATACTATGTATTTACAGACAATCACATGAATCGTAAGGTATTACTAATTTCGTTCATATATATTTTTATTTTTCTTTTCTTGTCATTATTTTTTATTAATTCCTTTGCTTCTTTCATTATTCATATTTCCACATTGCATAATTGTTTATTTGTTTACTGTCTTTATTTACCCCTGACTGAATGAAAGTATCATCCCTCACCTGTATATCATTAAAACAACTCAAAATAAATAAAAAAAAATAAAATTTCCACTTAATAAAAAAACTTTTTTTTTCACTTTTAATAATTATTCTAAATAATATATTTATTTATTCGCGTCCTCGTTTATTCGAGCTGAAACTTGTTCAATTTTTAAATACAACAGACTCTCTCAATAATCACCTTTTTTTTTTTTAATATTCGCCATTTTTGCTGGCTGTACATAATAAATAACAATTTTTTTTTGTTTAATCCCATACACGTGAATATAAAAATTACAACAAATCACATATTCATTTGCGTGAATTGTGTTTATGTTTAGTAAAGTCAACAAAATTATATTATACAAATTCGTGCTTGTACGTTTGTTAAATTTCATTTCATTTAATACAATTAATATAGCAAAGAGAAAATAATATTAACATACGCACGGATATATTCACGTTGTGTAATATGTAAACGTATAACTGATAAGCATTCAAACAAATATTTCAATCGAAAATGCAGATCAAATCTAAATAATCAAATAAATTAGCTGCAGGGAATTAACGTGTAATTATATTGACAACACAATTATGTATATTCAATCCACTATCATAAAAATTTATGCATGTACATCATAAGTACATCAAACATTTACAAATATCCTGAATATTAAATGAGAAAGATCTCCAATATTATTAATTAATTATGTATTTATTCATGTTCAGATATATTTGCAAACATTTCCTTTTTTATTTTCCCTATGAAGTTATGCAGGAATTAATGGACATATAGAATCAACTTCAAACAAATTTATGTATGTGAGTAGTGTATGTTTATATATGTATATTTGTTTATTTATATATAGATATATATATATCTCAGCAGATGTGTGTACTCAATGTTCAACTGTGAAACTTTCGGTCGTAAGTTTTTGCTCATTATCTCAAGTTGCGTGTATTATTCTATCGTTTGTTAATTTGTGTTTATTATTCTATATTCTTTTTTTTTT